>CAJNSZ010000345.1:0-89675 GCA_905329745.1 Rotaria sp. Silwood2 | reverse complement strand
GGGTGTGGGTGTGGGTCTGGGTGAGGCCGTGGGTGTGGGTGTAGGTATGGGTGTGGGTGTGGGTGTGGGTGTGGGTGTGGGTGCGGGAGTGTGGGTGTGGCTGCTGGTGTGGGGGTGGGTGTGGATGTGGGTGTGGGTGCGTGGGTGCGGGTGTGGGTGATGATGAACAGTAGTATTCCAGCCACATCGATACCCACACCCACACCCGCACCCTCACCCATACCCACACCCACACCCACACACACACCATCAATAAATTATTTTCAGTATTATAGTGCACATTGGAAGAAGTGTCAAACTCGATATATATACATAAATATAAGGAGAAACGACTAATGAGCCTTTCATTTACTTGTTCTATGGCGTGCATGATCGGTTGACTGCACAAACCGTTTCGTTTCAAAAATTGGTAAAGCAAAGAAAAATAACAAGTGAACCGTCAATTACCTGTCGCACACATTATATCATTAAGGTATTGGAATAGGCTTTTACTCCATACTTTTCATAACAGTCTTATTAAGAATTACATCAAATGAGTGATAGACAACCTTTGTTAAATGCATCCAATAGATTTTCTATTTGTGATGATGATAATAATAATGGGAACAAGAAACAACTTTCGGTCCATAGGTATGATCTATTAAATAAATAAGTTCGAGAAAAATATAATAAATTTATCACTTTTTATAGTTTTGCTGATTTGTACCGATACTTCAGAAAGAAAAACAACGATAAATATATTAAGTTAGACAATGATATCGAACATAGTGACAAAGATGCAACTATTGGTGTTTTTCGTTTAGTAAGTGAATTCAGATGAAATACAAACTGATTGATGCATTTGACATTGTTGTAGTTTCGGTTTGCAAATCGTATCGATTTTGTTCTGATGGTCACTGCTGTGTGTTTGATAGTGCCAGAAACGCTTTGCCTTATCGCTTCTCGAGTTGCTTTCGGTCGGCTTGCAGGACTACTTGCTACTGAATCTTTTGGTGATAAGTGTGGCCATCAACACAAAAATTCAACGGCTTCAATTAAGAACAACAATACATATCCTCAAAGCATCAAACTCAATACACTAAACAATGCTTCTTGGCATAAGTAGTTAACTAAAAACTATTATTAGCCAGAATGTATTTCTTTTATTTTCCATTTGGTATTCTTTCACTTTAGAGTGCATTATAATAGTGATGTAAATTTGTCATTAAACTTAGCTACATCCACTCCTTCATTTCGAGAAGAAGTTATGACCATAGTTCACTGGTTATTCAGTAAGTGAAATGAACGTAATAACTGAGCTGGAAAAAATAACGAAAATTTTCTTTCTTTTTTCTGTCAATGTAGTTATCGGTCTTATCCAATATCTGTCTTGCTCGATTGAATATTTTATTTGGAATATTAGTATGAAACGGCAGATATTTCGTATGAATGCTTCCCTCTTTCGATCACTTATACAGCGTGTAAGTCAATAGCCTTCCATTTACAAAAACGTTTCTCTAAACATTAATCTCGATCTGTTCTTACTATTTCTATAAATTTATAGCATCTGATGCTCGTGCTCTTTCGGAAATTCACAATTCTAGCTAGCTCTCGAAATAGGCTAAAGTGTTTCGATCAAAATTATATATATCTAGTGATGTCTCGATATCTGGATATTCTAAATCTAAAACTAAGGATTTACAGCAACAGTACAGATGTATTCTTAAGCTTACATTATACATACTTTCTCAGAAGCTAATAGAACTATAATCATTTTGAAGGTTGAAAGAGCAATAACGACGATTTGTTATTTTTGAGGAACTTGCAACTTCAGTAGATGATGGCTTTACAGTTATGAAGACAAATATCTTGACTATTAATACACTTTTAAAACTAGTAAAACTAATGTCCGTTTCAAAATAAAAAGGAGGTTGACATTTTCTTAAAAAAATTTCGCTGGATACAAGATACAGACCTGCAATTTTCATCGTTCGAAAGAGCGATTTCCAGGCCCTCGATATGTATAGAATTCAACATGAAGAAATGTATTTTTTTATAGATGTTTTTGCATCAATACTTTTTTCTTTGCGTATTTGTATAAATTTTCACAATAATATCAACTCAAATCATATCAAAATGTAGCTCAAATTACCTTTTTCGCTATAAAATTATCATTTTTTTTTATAAATCCTCTTAGAGTAGGAGGTTGATGGGTAATGAAATATGTTGTAATTTTATAGTGAAAAAAGGGTGATTTGAGGTATATTTTGATATAATCTGAGTTGAGATTATTTTGAAAATTGATGCAAACATGCGAAGAAAAAAGTATTGATCTAGAAACATTTATAAAAAAACAACAACTGTCGTCTTAATGAATTCTATATAGATCGATGGCTGGGCATCGCTCTTTCGAGTGGTGAAAATCGTAGGTATATATCTCGTATTCAGTGAAAGTTATTCAGAAAATGGCAACCTGCCTTATTTTTGAAACGGACATTAGTAGAGCATGAATCTTTAGAGTCAAAATTGCAATATGGTTTTCCTAATATTGCAGATAAATTCGAATTTTGAAAATGTAAATGGAGTTAAATGCATTCATTTCGACTGTTTCGCTCATTTTCTCTTTGTTTTTAGAGTGTTCCTTATATGGAGACCAAATCGACTAGTCAACTCAATGCTAAACTATTTGAGTACGCTATTGCCATGTTTTATATCAGATAATTCCATGTGATTTATTTCTTGTCTAGTAACGTTTCAAAGATTGAGAGAGGTATTGGTTCGGAATTCTTAATGTTGATTGTAACGTTAGTCAACATCACTGGTTGGTTAACAGTATCTTTCGTTGTCTACTGGCAATTAACTTTGATCATGTTATGCTTGTTAACTTTGGTCATTGGTAGCTTATTTCTGTTTTCCAAGGTAAGAAGTAAGGATGCACCAATCTCAATTCCTAGAATTGGTCGGAATTGGTTTGGAATTGATCGGAAAAAAATTGGTAACTGCCTGATAATTCGTCGAAATATGTGCGGAATCAGTGATTTTATAAAAACCAATTCTAAGTCCAATTCCGACCAATTCCAAGCTAAGAATTTTAATTGGAATTGGTGCATCCCTAGTATGAAGTATTGTTCAATATATTATTTAAATGTGTATGAATTGTCATAGCTGACATCTAATGAAACAATGAATGAGTTAAGGGCATACGCGAAAGCAGGACAAATCGTTCAAGAAGTGTTTAGTTCATTTCGAACTGTTCTTTCTTTCAATGGTGGCAAATATGAACAAAAACGGTAAAAGAATATATAAAACTAGTTTACTTACACGTAATGATAAAACTTGTTGTTATTTTTATTGCATTTAGATATGAAACGGAGTTATATCCAGCTCTTTGGAGTAGTATTCGTCAAGGTGTGGTGTTTGGGATTTTAGCTGGATGGCTATCTCTGATAACCTACTTAATTTATGCAGTTGGTTTCTTCTTTGGTTCTTTTTTTATGTCAAACAAAAATCATCTTAGTATGAATCTTAGTAATATTCTTGTTGTGAGTAATTCATATCGTTAGTCAATAAGGACATGAATATTACACTACTGTCTTAGCACAGGTCGTCCCCATTTTGGCACAATGTGTGGATTTTATCAGTTTTACTGGTCCTTTCCTTCAAGCATTGTCAGAAGCTCGAGGTGCAGCAACAGCGGTGTTTAGACTTATTGACGAGGTAAATTTGAATACATTAACGACTCATATTGATAGCAGTATTCTTTATTTTTTTACACGATATAGGGAAATGACGCAAGTATCAACGAAAAAGAAGTATGGGAAGAGAATACAGAAGCCGTTAATAATATCAATGGTGATATCGTATTCAGCAAGGTCAACTTTAGTTATCCATCTCGTAAAGATGCATCAGTTCTGCGTAATCTCTCTTTTATTGCTCGTGCTGGTCAAACAACTGCTCTCGTAGGTTCAAATGGCTGTGGTAAATATTTACAAAAACGAAAATGTTAAAGAGATCTCAGTTATATTAATAATTTATATATAGGAAAAAGTACATGTATATCACTGTTTCTTCGTTACTATGAACCTTCATCGGGTCGAATCACGATTGATGGTCGACCAATAACGGACTGCAATGTTAAAGAACTTCGGCAAAACATTGGAGTTGTTAATCAAGAACCCGTACGCTGTTTTCGTTTTTATTTTCTCCTTTCCTATTGGATTCTTTATTTTAATAGATTCTGTTTAGTACGAGTATTTATGAAAATATTCGTTTTGGTAAAGTAAATGCAACACGAACAGAAATAGAACAAGCAGCACGAGAAGCAAATGCACATAATTTCATCATGCAATTACCAGACGTTTGTGACAAATATAAGTCTTTATCTATACATATATGCATCATTATTTCTTGTTTAGAAATATGAAACACATGTAGGCGAGCGTGGCATACAGTTAAGTGGTGGTGAAAAACAACGTATTGCATTAGCTCGTGTTCTTGTCAAACAACCTACTTTCCTTTTACTAGATGAAGCAACAAGTGCACTTGATAATATAAACGAAAAAATTGTTCAAGAGGCACTCGATCGAGCATGCAAGGGTAGGGCTCATTCTCAAAAGAGATACCATTTTTTTTTAGAGAAGATAGATACAGTTTACAGATATGCTTAAGAATGGATTGTTTAGATATAGTTCATTTTAATACAGATTTTTTAGCTTCAGTGATGATACACCCTGACACTAAACGAAGACAAAGGTTTTTTTCTCTAGTCTAACTGGGTTAGAACATCTGCCTGAATAGCAGAAGGTGTGGATTCAAGTTCTACGAAGGTCGTCTTTTCCTTCGTTCTATCACATAACATAAGAGTCACTATTTGTCCCATAACTCTATACATCTAAAAGTTTAGGCTTAATCGTGTAAAAAGTTGCTTATTTTTAGAAAAAAATTGAGCAGAAGCTAATCGAAACTTTAACTTGGACCGGGACCGAAAGAAAAGTTACCTTGCAGATACCTAAGCTAGTTACATAAAATAGTGCTATAAACGAAAAGTTATTACTAAAAGATCAGTTACTTAACCATTAAATAGCTGTATATTATCCGAAACAGTATCTCTTTTGAAAAGCTACGAAAGGTAGCGATTGTTTTTTCTGATATTCATATAGATGTAACATTCTGTATAGGTCGCACAACTATTGTAATTGCTCATCGTTTGACTACAATTGAAAATGCTCATAAAATATATGTATTAGATAATGGAACTGTGATTGAGGAAGGTACACATAAAACATTGATAGCAAAAGAAGGAGGCAAATATCAAACAATGATTAAACGCCAACAAATGGCAAGAATCGATGATGATAACGATGATATAATGAGCATAGACAAAGCAACAGAAGAAGGTAAAAAGTCAATAAGTCTATTAACATTCTCGTCGTGATAGTCTGCACTTGTCTTTATCTTGTCTATTTAATAGTTGAACGCATTCGTTTGCTTAGCGGTAGTCAAACTGTTGATGTGAACAAAGTACAAATAGAATTGCAATTATTTATAAAAGCCATTATTAATAATCTCTCTTTAGCAATGTTCGAAGTCATTGAGAAAAAGATTCGTTTTTTTAAGAATCTTGTCAATGAATAGTCCTGAATGGATCTTCATCTTGATTGGTTGTATAGCATGTGTACTTAGTGGAGCGTCTCAACCAATGTTCGCACTTTTACTTGCCAAAATAGTCGATGTGAGTGATCAATCCATATAAATATCGTGGAAAAAAATTGGCCATATATATTCTTTCATGTCGATTCGTTTGTTGTATAGGCATTCAAATACTGTACAACCTCGGAACGAAATCGTCAAGTGTTGAATGTCAGTTTTCTTTTTTTACTATTGGGTACCCTTTTATTAATTTTTCGTTTCTTTCAAGTAAAAATACTACCTCTAAATTTGATCAATGAGTTATTCGCTCTCTTTTATAGTACACAGCTTTTGCCATATCAGGATCGAAATTGACACAACGTATCCGTGTGCAAGCTTTTGCATGTCTTCTTCGTCAAGAAGTTGCTTATTTTGATCGACCTGAAAACAATTCTGGGGCAATTTTTACTCGTCTTTCTTCTGATGCATCAGCCATCCAAGAGATGATTGGTACACGATTAGGAGTTATCTGTGAAACTCTTGCACTGATGTTTTTCGGAATTTTATTTGGATGGTTCATCAGTTGGCAATTAACATTGATTGTTTTCAGTCCTCTTTTTATCCTATTCATAGTCATCTATGGAGTTGTGCGGTTAAGTCTATGGGTGACTGAACAATCCAATCAAATTTTCAGACAAGCAAGCACGGTAAAATCAGTTTTTAGCTAATAATCATTGTATATAGGAGAAACTACAATGTTGTGAATTATTTGATAAATCGAAAATACCATAATCATTTTGTCTTTTACTTATGCAGCTTGCTGTTGAAGTTATTCACAATATGCGTACAATAAAACAGTTGTCAATAGAAAAGGAAGTTTTACGACAATATTCTGAACTTATTCATCAAGTATTTATGTTAGTCATTTGAATATTATACATGTATAAAGGACGGGGGACGTTTTAGGTGCATTTTGGCCGCCCAAGAAAATGAAGGCAGAATTACTTCAAACTTTCAGCAAATACTCAGCTATATGCCAGTAGTCATCATACAAAATTTCAACTTGATCCGTTGAAATTTTCCTTTACTTTCACACATCAAAATCCCACTACCTAAATGTACCTATAAATACCCTATAGGGGTTACTTTGCAGACCTTCGTTCTCCACTATACAATTTAGAACCGGAGTGATTTTTTTAGGGTCACTAAGAATAACTAAGTCCTACAATATTGAACGGACATGAGGTCCACAAAAATCTGTCTTTGTATCGTTTTGAAGTGCACAGTGGCAAAAATCCATGAAAAAGCTCTGTAGAGGTACCCTTACTGATCCTTGTTCTCCGCTATACAATTTAGAACCGGAGTGATCTTTTTTAGGGTCACTAAGAATAACTAAGTCCTACAATATTGAACGGACATGAGGTCCACAAAAAAACCTGTCCTTGTATCGACTTAAAGTACACAGTGCCAAAAATCGATGAAAAAGCTCTGCAGATGTATCTTTGCTGACCTTCGTTCTCCACTATACGATTCAGAACCGGAGTGATTTTTTTAGGGTCATCAGGAATAAGTAAGGACTACAATATTGAAATGACATGACGTCCACAAGAATCTGTCCTTTTATCGACTTGAACTGCACAGTGCCAAAAATCCATTAAAAGGCTTTGTAGAGGTAACCTTGCTGACCTTCGTGCTCCACTATACGGTTCAGAGCCGGAGTGTTGTTTTTACGGTCACCAGGAATCAGCCAGAACTACAGTATCACATACACTTCAATCTGAGTAAAACTGCCGGAATAACACGTTGCTGTACAGAGGATTCAAAGCAGTAGTCGAAATTATGATGGAAAGAATGTCGGATACGTTTTTCTCTCAATATCCCAGGCAAGCAAAAAATAAGAGAGGACGCTCGAAATGACTACTCTAAGATGTCTTCACTGATATCTGGTCTAGTCTAAAATGTCCGCACGACTGTCTGGTCTAGTCTGAAATGACTTGCAGCCCATCAAGACTGGTTATCTTGACGAGCAACGTCTTGCAACCTAATGAAGACTAGTCCAAAATATCTCTTAATCCTGTCATGACTTGTCCGTTTTGTATGTTGATACTGTCCAGATGCGTCAGCGGAACGACAAAAGCCAGAAGAAACGAAGACGATAAGTGGATTCGAACATTCAATCCGACACTACTGAATACTGACTAGTCTAGACCGTTTTCGATAGTAATGCGGACTAGTATGAAGAGTCATCTGTACTGGTCATAACTAGTTGTTTTTAAGAAAGTAGTGCCATTTCTGGTCCAGACTAGTCTGGAATCTTTAAACAGTTTCTTTTTCTTGGACTTTATTATCCGGACAACTCGTTTAGACCTGCTTGTATGGAGACTAGAGCGATGTATCTAATGAGAGTTGCCTATTTATATCCTTTACATATTTACAGTGTAATAACAACTAAGAATAATTTTATTAGAAAAATTAATTTTAGTACTTTTCTATAAGAATATTATTTTATTTTAAGATAAAATTTGATGATTTCAAGTTAAAACCAGATATAAACCATAGAATTATAGCTTATTTTCCAATTTAAGAAATATTTTAAATTAAGATAATCGTAAACTTTGATATAAAAGATAAGATGTTTTTTGAAATTGATGTTATTTTTATTTGGTTTTTAAATTTTAATTGTTTTTCAAATAGCAAATAATATTTTCCAAATGCCGATGGTCAAAAAGGAATTTCTTTTGAAGGAAATTAACAAAAATTCTGAATTAATTTTATTTAGCGTTATTTAACTAATTTTCGATTTTATAATAAGTGTTTTTATTAATATTGAAAATTGAGAAAGCGCAGAGTCAAACTGTATTAATTAGCATATTGGAATGTGTATTGACATGTAAGTGATGATCCGTTGATCATATGGTTCCATCGGATAAATGATGGATAAGTAACATACGGTATGCATGTTCGAATCTAACTTTCTGCATATATTTTTATGATTTAGACTAGTCCGGACTAGACTGCTACGTAGGACTAGATCCTGATAGATGTCGCGTCACAAACGCTCTTTCTTTTTCAATTGAAAATCTTTTTTGGGCGGGTGCTGAAGATTCCAAAACTATTTCGGACAAATCATGTAGCAGTCCGTTTTGAGAAAAAGGCTACACCTGACGTGCCATCAGGACTAGATATGGGACTAGTCTTTTTACCCGTCCTTTGCTCGCCTGGGATCTGAGTCACGCTTCTGAATAGTTGTGTAGCCCTTGTACGAATATTAAGAACGCTCGACACTGTAAAGCACTAACTAGGAGAGCTATGTAGAGACCAACTGTAGAACGAAGGATGTGTGAAGATATCAAATAGTTGAGTTAGTTAGTGTTCATGCAGTGATTATCAATAATATTAGATTTTATGGAATATGAACTATCGGGTTCGTTTACCTGGCTGATACGGTTGATGTGATTCTATCAAGCTACTTTCTGGATAACATTCTTTTAAGTTGTGCTCCTGACGTTGCATGAAAGGATGGGAGAGAAGGACTAGAAACGATTATACGTGGTTGCTCTGTCTCGATCGCAGTGAACCCATATACAGCTCCTCTTCAGCACTAAGGCAACACCAAGTCCGTACCCATATCCATCCGTAAGGCACCTTACCTTGGATAGTCGACGTTATGTACGCAATTGTCATACCAGGGCAGCTTTTGCTTGATCGCGTATGTATGGCAGATTGTACACCACTAGTGATTCTCATTACCTCTAGCAACCGAGCTCTTGGTGCGAATCATTTATTAGGAAAATAAAGTTAACAATGTACCCTCTATATATCTTTTTCCCAGATTTTTCGCACTCTGTACTTCAAATCCATCGAAAGACAAGCCTTGTGGACTTCATCTCCTTGCAATATTGTAGCTCTGACTGATCCCTAGTGATCCTGAAATAATCACTCCGGTTCTGAATCGGATAGTGGAGAACGAAGGTTAGCAAGGACACATCTACAGAGCTTTTTCATCGATTTTTGGCAGTGTGTACTTCAAGGCGACACAGGGACAGGTCTTTTTGTGGACCTCATATCCGTTCAATATTGTAGGACTTAGTTATTCCTAGTGACCCTAAAAAAATCACTCCGGTTCTAAATTGTATAGTGGAGAACGAGGATCAGCAAGGATGCATCTACAGAGTTTTTTCATGGATTTTTGCCACTGTGCACTTCAAAACGATACAAAGACAGATTTTTTATGGACCTCATGTCCTTGCAATATTGTAGGCCTCACTTATGCCTAGTAATAATCCTAAAAAATCACTTCGGTTCTGAATCGTATAGTGGAGAACGAAGGTTTGCAAGGTAACGCCTATAGGGCATTTTAGGTACATTTAGGTAGTGGGATTTTGATGTGTGGAAGTAAAAGAAAAGTTCAACAGATCAAGTTAAAATTTTGTGTGATGACTAGTAGCATATAGCTGAGTATTTGCTGAAAGTTTGAAGTAAGTCTGCCTTCATTTTCTTGGGGGGTAAAATGCACCTGAAACGTCCCCCGTCCTTTTTAATCAATCTTGTTTCGTCACAGATTATCTTGCAAACCTTTGATACCATATTCAATCGTATATGGCATAAACTGGACGGTAGATGTATATATCATGGCATTTCTGTATTGGCGTGCTCTGGTCCTCTTTGAAAAGAATGAACTCGTGTTGAACCATACTCTAATGTAATTGATATCACAGGTTGATAATCTAGAGACAATGTTTTGATTTATTTTGAATTTATTAGGATCGCTGGTTTTGCTGCTTTTTCGATCGAAGTACTAAAAATCATCGAAGCGATGTAACATTTACAATCTCTACTTGTCTTTTTTCCGACTGTCTCGATTCTAGGTCTAGTCGTATCGCTTCATCGATCTCGGGTGCTGGAGCATTTTTTGATTTATTTGATCGAATACCAACTATCGACAATACATCTACTGAAGGGCAAGAATTGGTAAAAGAACATGGAAAAGAACAATTTTCTTTCAATCATGAATAAACAACATGATTTGTATAGGTTGATTTTCGTGGTGAGATAAAATTTGATCAAGTCAAATTTATCTATCCAGCTCGGCCAACATCCGTTATTCTTAACAAATTTCAATTAAACATCAAGCCAAGTAAGTGAGATAAGCTTTGATTTAATCATTTTTTAAACTTTTATTTATTGATAAGGTCAACGTGTTGCTCTTGTTGGTATGTTTGAATTAAATGTTTCTTGTAAATATTGATTATGTTATATGATGTGTATAGGTGTATCAGGTTGTGGGAAATCAACAATAATTCAACTTTTAGAACGATTCTATGATGTTACAAGTGGTCAAATAGTTAGTATTTCTTCGACTTATAGTTTAAGTAATTATATAAAATTTGTTCACTTAACCTAGCTTCTTGATGGCATTAATATTCGACAACTGAATCTTCAATGTCTTCGTTCTCATTTTGGTCTTGTCGGTCAAGAACCAATTTTGTTCGATTTAACAATTGCTGAAAACATAGCATATGGCTTAGAAAATGTCCCAATGGAAGACATTATCAATGCAGCACGTAAAGCTAATATTCATCAATTTATTGAGCAATTACCTCAGGTTAAACAATATAAAATTATATAATGTATCTATCACTATTTTATGAAATCTTTTTTAGGGTTATGAAACAAATGTAGGGTTCAAAGGTAGTTATCTGTCAGGTGGTGAGAAACAACGTATTGCTATTGCTCGTGCTCTTCTTCGTCGACCTAAAGTGTTACTCTTAGATGAAGCTACAAGTGCCATGGATTCATACAGTGAACAAGTATGTTTTTTTTTCTTTTTATCTATGAATGCCTTATCTTGACTTGTCAATTATAGATTGTACAAGAAGCGCTTGAACAAGCTCAGACAGAAGATTCTAGTCTCACATCACTCATCATTACTCATCGTCTATCAACTATTCGTTCATGTGATTTGATTTGTGTACTTGATAGAGGACATATAGTGGAAAATGGTACTCATACAGAATTGATACAACAACGTGGAGCTTATTATAAAATGCTTGCTCAAAACAATTTAAAATAACCATCGTTGAACTATTTAGATAACTGTACAACATAAAGAGAAACTTTACCAACTAAGTGTGTGGGGTGTTTGGTGTGGGTGTGAGTGTGTGGGTGTGGATGTGCGTGTAGAGTGTGATGAGAAGACCAACACCCACACCCCACACCCACACACACCCACACACACCCTGATAGACTCTTTTTGCTTTCACCATTTGAATTATCTCACAAGATGATCAATAAAAGAAGTAGACGAACAATTCACCTTCCACATATTCAAAATTTGCTTTGATTGGATATTTGACGCTCATGAGATAACTGAAAAACTTTTTCTGCTTCGTAAATCAAATATGCGTGAAGAATTTTGCCTTTTCAAAAACAAGAAATCGTATAAGGAAGCTTCGCTTTTATTTATGACAAACACCATTACAGAAATGGCTTATTTTCGAATATTCTCTCTGGTTAAAATCATGCATATATCTGTAAGACTATAAAGTATTTGTCGAATTTCATTTGTATGTAATTAAAAATTTGGCATATGCTTGAGCATCATGATATATAACGAAAATATGATTTCCATCGGTAGTTGAATCAAAGCCAAGTGGTCGGGTTTTCATCAAACGAGTCCCTATTGTAGTTTTTCCCACCATAACACGACCTATAAACATGCATCGCTCTCCATTTGCATTTGGTTGAGTGTATTCATGACTGTAAGATGCATTCGATGAAAAATAAACACCAAATCCATAAAGAGTTCCTGCACATAAAAAAAAATATAACAACGATTCAAAAGCCTAAAGAAAAAAACAAGAACAAAGATAAAACTTATCATTTTTTCCAGCGAAACTTCTGTTAAAACAATCTTCAATAATTAAATTAGCCGCATGTTCAGGACAACCGTGATATAAACGTTTTTCTGTATCCATCTTAAGACATCTTTCGAAATCTTCTTTATGTGCTAAATATTGCGTAAGCCATCGATTATTTTGAATTCGTTCGATTTTTATGATTTTTGTGTATTTTCCTTTCATTGTCCGATCAAAATTGGAAGCAATAGATCGATATTCATCTGTTATAGAGGACAATCGAAAACGAATTTGATGCTGTGTTGATTGATCCCAAGTTGATGGTATTTAAAAAGTTTTTGATTCATGAAGACCTATGTAAATTAATTTAGAGAGAGATTTTTATATGTCACATATATATCTATCTTGAAATGTTGTTTTCATTGTTTTTTCATTCGTCCACATCTGCGTCGTTAATTTTCTATTGCACTTTTGTTACGTAGGACTTGAAACAGAATGAATATTTTATGTTAAATTTTATATACAAGGTTTATCTCAGAAGATAGTTTACCATAATTTTTCTCAAATGACTGATAGACAGACACTCCAATTATTAGATGTCAAACCTTCGTGCTTCACAATATGAATTCAAAAGGATTAAGCAAAAAGATTTTTGTTTTCAGTAGACACGCCAAGAAGAAAATGTTGATCAATGTTTTATAGCACAGAAAATAAAGATGAACGGAATAGTGCGAATTCTATTTGAGGTTTCCACCAGTGAGCAGTGAAACTGATTGTAGAATTTTTCTTCTGTAAATCACGTTGAAAGTAATCAATATTTTTATGGAAAAGAAAAAGTCATAAAATATGCTCATAGAACATCATAATTCATAGCAAATATCATTTTATGATAATTAGAAAAATTCGATTTGAAAAGAATTCTACTACTGCAATATTTACATCTATATTTTCTTGTTACGAATATCATGCTGTAACAAAAGCAATTTAATTGTGTGTAGTTTATAATGTAAATGACGAACATTAATATTAGTATATAGATTATTCTTATGCCTTTTAAAGTCACAGATCGATCGAAACTGAAGAAACTTATTGATCATTTATCGATTGGGTTTAATTAAGATCGGGAAAGAGTCCACTAGAACCGATATTTTGATAAATAAACTACTTAATATACTCATTGATTCTCTATTAGGTAGAAATTTTGACTCACATAGATAAATTTTGAACATGGTTCATATGAATATTGAAATATGGACAAGGTTAGAGCTAAATGGCACAACTTTCCATTGTATTTTTGAGCCAGAGTTAGATTCCATTCAAATTTTACAATCTCAGACCCCTATTTCTTATGAATCTTCCTTTAATCTTTATTTGGATTAATAGTTTATGCATTGGGTACTGCTTTGCAGAATAACACAATGCTAAACAGTAAGTTTCAATGTCTGTTAGAAATAGTTTTAGTCATAGAAAGTAAATAATGAGTAGCAATGTGAAGATATCAATAAGATGTGTGCTAAGATGTAAATCAGTAAACACAGTTCTATAAATATGCTGTGATCTAAATTCGAAATATGACTTTTTATGCGAGCCAAAGAAACAAATTCATCCTAGGTTTAAAAACACTGGTCTTCGAATATTCACCACTGTTGTTAATAAATAATCCGATGACTTCCCATTTCAGATAGAATAAGATGCCTATAACATCAAACTTTCCACGGTGAAGTTTATGAATTGTGTAGAGTATCTATAAGAAATTACAGTTTATTAAAGCCATGGATGTTTCTAGAAAATGGATGTGTTTACATTTTCCTCTACGAACAAGAACTATACACATGATATAAACATATAATTTACTCTATATATCACTTTATTATATTTCATTAATAGAGAAAACTTTTGTTTTACCATCCTGTGTTGTTAATACTTGTTTACTAAATTCATCATAAATATTTTCTTGATCAGGTTCCACAACAAATTTCATTGTCCAAGATAAATNTTTTATGTATTATTCTATCACCCGTCAGAACACAAAAAGTTAGCAGGACAAAGCAGGACAGGACAAAAACAGGACAGGACACGATTTTGATTTTTGTCCTGTCCTGCCGCCCGCCAGGACAGAGACTGTCAACAGGACAAAACAGGACAGGACGTGGTTTTGATTTTTGTCCTGTCCTGCCGCTCGCCAGGACAGAGCTGGCTAACAGGACAGGGCAGGACAGGACAAAAAATCTTGTCCTGTGCTCATCTCTGATCTGTTGTTACTAATTAAATGGAAATCATTTTGTTCCATTTCTTTGCAATACATTTGTAGCTAACCGTTTATCTGATGCTTTAGAACTACAGTTTCTCTGTCACGGTCTGTGATGGTTCCAAAGCCTGTCTGTCACGGTCTGTGATGGGTCACGTGAGTGTCTGTCACGGTCTGTGTGTGTGTGTGGGGGGAGGGGGGGGGGTCAAATTTCTACCCCTAAACACTTCAACACTCCTTTTAGATCATGTTTCACAAAAGGAGTACGCTGGTTGCTACATCATGATGTGGTGTCTATGTATTTATCTCGATGCCTACATGTATAAAGCAAAAAGAAGAAATAATCTGTTCATTATATCATCAGAAAACATACACTCAAGTATTGTCAAGCATAATCTTGATATAAGGCTTACTTATTTAGGATTTCAAGTACCACCAAAATAGTACTCGAGTGCTCGTGCTTAGAATATTTTGTCCAACTCTGTTTGCACTTATATTCATACAAACCTGAACTTTTGTTGCGATGAGCAGCGTTTTTGAAAAACAGAACTAGTTTTTTCTTTGACGGGTAGATTAGAATGAAGTACATAATACAACGGGATCGGGACAGTTGCTCGCGGGACAGTTGCTCGCCGGACAGTTGCGCGAGGACACTTGCTCGCTAGGACAGTTGCTCGCTATAGGACTCTATGTAACTGTTATAGCGAACAAGTGTCCAAACGAGCAAGTGTCCGCGCGCAACTGTCCGGCGAGCAATTGTCCAACGAGCAAGTGTCCGCGCGCAACTGTCCGGCGAGCAATTGTCCAACGAGCAACTGTCCTAAACCCATTTTACTTAGTGATAGCGCCTCTGATTATTGAACTCTTCGTTCAAGCAGATAACATACAGAACCTTCACTTTGTCACTTGAATAGAGTCTGAGAAGAATACGACTTGTTGTATCCTACTTTATTGGACAATTTTTCTTTGCTCTAATACTTGATTCCACGAATGTTGTATTGGGTTTAGGACAGTTGCTCGTTGGGCAATTGCTCGCCGGACAGTTGCGCGCGGACACTTGCTTGTTTGGACACTTGCTCGCTATAACAGTTACATAGAGTCCTATAGCGAGCAACTGTCCCGATCCTAAGTAAAACTATTCAAATCACATAAACAATATGTCTGCGACTGGTCGATACGGTTCTGAAAGTTTAGCCGCTTGCCATTATCGAATCTAAAGATAGACACAGGCTGATAGTTTTGGCAGATAGAAACTAGTGAAATCATCGGTGATCATACAGTAGAATTTTCGATCGTATCTCGTGAATACATTCTCGGCTCGTTCTATAGAGCTTCCAATTTGTGCCGAACTTGGTAGGTGAACAATTTTATCTCACTACATTGATGCTCACAATGGAAGGGTTTGTACTGATAAACGAATTGATTGACATTATTCGGGTCAAATGATCACTTTCACTGAGAAAGTAACGAATTTAAAATATGACGTGCTGATGGCGTGCCTGGACAGAGATCCTTGAATTTCAAGATATGTCAAATTTAGGTATAAAAATGAATCAGGTAAAGGTTGACTCCACTATTGTCAGGACAAAACATGATGTTGTTAGGGCCATATGAAAGAGGATCCCTCCAAACCCCCTAATCGGCCCGAACAACACTATGTTTTGTCCTTACAATAGTGGAGAAAACCTTTCCTGATTCATTTTTATATCTAAATTTGACATATCTTGAAATTCAAGGATCTCTGTCCAGGCACGCCATCAGCACGTCATATTTTAAATTCGTTAGTTTCTCGGTGAAAGTGATCATTTGACCCAAATAATGTCAATCAATTCGTTTATCAGTACAAACCCTTCCATTGTCAGGTCCTCACCAGCTCAACGCAGATAGATCAAATAATGTAATTTTGTGAAATCTGAGAAGTGAAAATGATTCGAATGTGTTGAATGTGGAAGCAGTTGTCTCGATCGAACGGACATGTGCATGCCAAGAAAAAGGCTGGTCTTTCATTGTCACAACATGCTAGAACAACCAGTTGGTTATATTTTGAACTCAAAGCAGTTCGGCTGTCTAGTTCAACTATATGCTCGAACATTCGTGATAAATGGAAACTATAGGAGAAATTGACATCGATACGATACATGATCATATAATGTGGATCTACCAGGTATAGTGAATAACTCATTTCTAATGCAGCTTGGTAGTTGATTGTAAATCTCATATTAGGTTTTTATTCAACAAAGATCATATATATTATATTGTAATTTCATTGAGTAAAGCAAGTCATAAAATGTTCTGGAACAACTCTTAGTAGTCAACTTGTACTAGCTACCAAAAAAAAAAAACGTTCACATGTTTTCGATTTTTTTCATCAATCGATGTACCTTCGTTCACTCTATAATTGATAAGAAATCCGCCCCTGACATACCACATTGGATAATGCCCACCTCAAAATACTCCAAAAAGTCATGGATAACAATTGAAAAATAAAAGTATTAGACAATAGATTAGCAATTACCAAATGTATTCTGAGACCCTAATTATTTTAGACTTAGTATCAACATTCGGAAACCTAAAATTCGACCCTCAACTGAGTTTTCATAAGTTGGTAGGTTTTTCTGTGGGACTCTTTCTTAATGATATTATATTGTGAAACAGATATTAGCATATGTAAATGTTTATGTATATTGTCAAGGGGACATATTTTCGCATGTGCATATACTTAATTGGATGCCAGTATAATTGTAGACAAAAATGAACACGAAAAATGATCAGAGCTTGTTTTTTTAAACCTGATTGAAATTCAAGTATGTAGATGTATGATAGTATGAACTTTATATTTTACAAATGGGTAATATATGAGACCCTTCAATGGTTGGTTTTCATGAAGAATTGAACAAAAGCTTTTTAAAAACCTATCAAAGCCTAGATCATACAAAATGCACAACAACCATGAGCCAATATTGAGACATTATATATTTTGATGTCTCCTTCATATATTTCATAAGCTGTTATATGACAAATGATTTTCTTTCCTTTACTGTTAGAGCATCAGTTATTTTGATACGAATTCGAATGATCAATTCAATGCTGGGCTGTTCAAGTAAGTCATTCTCAGATTTTATACGAAACATTAGCGTTTGATACGATTTTCTTATAGAAATATTGATCATATCAATAAAGGCATTGGTTTCGAATTATTTATAACTTTCATGGTGTTCTGTTGTCTTATGAATAACTTCATCATAGCTTTCTACGTTAATTGGAAATTAACTTTAATAATGATATGCATTCTACCATTTCATGTCGGTGGTTTACAAATATTTTTTAAGGTATGTGCTATTGTTATTTCAATTAGTCGAACTTCTATAAATTGTTACAGCTTACTGCTATTGAAACAATGCGCGAGTCCAATAGTTACTCGAAAGCGGGACAAATCGCTCAAGAAGTTTTTAGTTCAATTCGCACTGTTTTGTCACTTAACGGTGACAAATTTGAACAAAGACGGTAAATAATAGCTTGCTTCTAGACAATCACAAAGCGATGATACAGTATCATTTGCATCTAGATACGAAAACAAATTGCAAGCAACTCGTTGGAGTAGTGTACGCAAAGGCGCTGTATATGGGACTTTCGTAGGCTGGATATTTCTAACGATCTATATAACTTATCCAATTTGTTTTTTATTTGGCTATCTTCTAACGCCTAATGCAGAACATGGGAAATCGAACATCAGTGATATTATTGTCGTAAGCTATGCGTATTATGAATCAGTACAAAACTAGTTACATGATCTTTTCTTCATACAGATTGTCATAATTTTTGCAGAAAGTACTTTTATGTTAGGAATAATAAGTCCTTTCCTTCAATCGGTTGCAGAAGCTCAAGGTGCAGCAGAACGAGTATTTCGACTCATTCATGAGGTGAAATTTAGTATATGGGTGTATCCGTTGGATGTTGCCAGTCTATCCTGTGAACACGTTCAAATCTAGTGAAACTTTCGGGCTTTTGTAGAACTTCTTGAACTGATCATTTTGGTTAGAAATTTTTTTAGGATCTGACTCTATTTTCATAAAGATGCACATAAAATAGTAACAATGTATGTTGCATAAAATGTATTATTTTGCAAAAAACGAAAAACTGCATCTTTATCGAAAAATATATAATTGTTCACTATAATCTACTTAAGTTAGAAAACCGATAATATATTCAGATTGCTTATGAAAACCTGCATCAAAACCATTAGGAATTTCGAAAAGTTTCGAACTCATTATATTACTATTCAGATACATGCCAGTTTTCTGATTGAGTTTTTAATAGACTTTCCCTGTCGTTTGTGTCATATACAGAAGAACTAAACTACCAGATGTAATCATGAAAATACATGATAACTTTTAAGATTTCTAATGATACTAATCTAGCTCTTCACGAGTAATCTAAACATGTTATTGGTTTTCTAATTTGAGTAGATTATAGTGAATAACTATCTATTTCTTTGATAAAAATGGAATTTTTATTTATTTCATACTAATATACGTGTATTTCTATGAAAATAGAGTACAACATTGAGTAACCAATCATCAAAATGATCAGCATAATCAGTTTTACAATTCTCTGAAGGTTTCTGTGGATTTGGAGAGGATTGTCAAGTTGGTTGACTAGATTACATGGATACATTCATCAGAATTTTAGTGGAAAATTTTGGTGTAAAATACTTCTGACTGTCGTTTCTTCCAAAACCAAAGGTCACGGCAAACTAAATTAGGCATGTTGTCGAGCGAATTCCGCTGTATTAAATCGACTATGCCAATATTCTAGTACTTATCTTCGATTTTCTGATCAACTTTGTCGTATCCTTTTTCTCTGGTATGCGAACCAATGAGTAGCATAAAAATGCGTGAAAATTTTTCAAATTTCTAAGGATAACTTTTCGATAAAGACGAAGCTTTCGTTTTTTTCAAAATAATACATTTTATGCAAAAATTCATTGTTACCATTTTAAGTGCGCCTTTATGAAAATAGAGTTAGATCCTAAAACATTTAAAACCAAAATGATCAGCTCAAGGAGTTCTACAAAACCTGAAAGTTTGACTAAATTTGAACGTGTTCACAGGATAGACTGGCAAAATTCAACGAATAAGACTGTATGAGATGCTTTATATCAATTTTTATGTTGTCTGTGTTCACATAAATCAGGCAGCAGAGGCCAACGAAACTAAAACAGAGATACACAAAGAGATTGAATCAAACACAGAATCAATTGATATTAATGGCGACATTCAATTTGACAATGTTAATTTCTTTTATCCTGCTCGAGAAGATGTACCTGTTTTGCGTAATCTTACTCTGGTAGCTCGTACTGGCGAGACCACTGCTTTGATAGGCTCAAGTGGTTGTGGTGAGTCTTTTACAAAATAACGATTGCCAATAATATATTATTTTCGAAATCAACAGGAAAGAGCACATGCATTTCATTGCTTCTTCGTTACTATGAACCTTCATCGGGTCGAATCACCATTAATGGTCGATCAGTTACGAAGTACAACATTAAACAATTGCGGCAAAATATTGGAATCGTTAATCAAGAGCCAGTATGTTTCTTTTATTTTTTTTCTCTGTCTAATTGAGTTCGAAATAGATTCTGTTTGATACGACCATCTATGAAAATATTCGCTTTGGCAAGCAAGATGCGACAAGAAGTGAAATTGAAGCAGCAGCACGAGAAGCCCATGCACATAATTTCATTATGCAACTACCAAAAGTACACATCA
This sequence comes from Rotaria sp. Silwood2, assembly GCA_905329745.1. Taxonomy (NCBI): domain Eukaryota; kingdom Metazoa; phylum Rotifera; class Eurotatoria; order Philodinida; family Philodinidae; genus Rotaria; species Rotaria sp. Silwood2. Next base: position 69,195 of record CAJNSZ010000345.1, on the reverse strand, counting down.
AACATTTATCTCTACTTATGGATCTGAATGACTTTTTGTGTAGAAATATGATACATGCATTGGAGAACAGGGAATTCAGTTGAGTGGTGGTGAAAAGCAGCGTATTGCATTAGCTCGTGCTCTTGTCAAACAGTCTGCCTTTCTTTTATTGGACGAAGCCACAAGTGCACTTGATAATGCGAGCGAGAAGATTGTCCAAAAAGCACTTGATCATGCATGCAAAGGCACGCATATCTTTTTTTTCTCTGTCATAAATGTATATTATATATCATAGGTCGTACAACCATCGTGATTGCTCATCGTTTGACAACTATTCGAAATGCACATCGTATTTATGTCTTGGATAAAGGAGGTGTAATCGAAGAAGGAACCCATGAGACATTGATGGTTAAAGAAGGAGGTATATATCGAGCTATGATTAAAGCTCAACGTATAGAAGAAACGGAAGATAAGGCTGATGAACACATGCGCAAAACAAATTCCGAAGAGGAAGAAAAAGACAAACAAGGAGAAGATCGAATGTGTATGTTAATTACTTGATTGAAATATTCTGAAATGATTCATAATCTATTCTTTTCAAAAAGTCGAACATTTTCGTCTGCTTAGCAACAATCAAAATGATTTTGCGGATGAGGTACAAATTAGAGAAGAAATTTTTCTTAAGGTTTCTTTTTCATAAATGAACTCTTTTTAGACAAGGTCATCGCCATTGCGTCGACGATTGATTATTCTCAGACTGTTGTCTATGAGCAGTTCAGAATGGGTTACCATGTTAATTGGTTGTATTGCATGCTTAGCTAGTGGAGCAATTCAACCAATACTTGCTATTCTACTTCAAAAGATAGTCAACGCAAGTGATTAGTCTGTGTCATTTTGTGACCATACGTTTGCCATCTTTAGGCCTTCAAAGATTGTACACATATGGAACGACGTCATCAAGTGCTCATTTTCAGTTTGTGCTGCGTAGCTTTGGGTATCATCATTTTGATCATTCGTTTTTTTCAAGTAAGAATATTGCTGCTGAATTGATCAATGTTTTTGCTATTTCTTTGTCTCGATAGTTTACAGCTTTTGCTTTATCAGGATCGAAATTGACACAACATATTCGAGCAAAAGCTTTTGCGACTCTACTTCGCCAAGAAGTTGCTTATTTTGATCGATCCGAAAATAGTTCGGGTAACATTTGTGCCCGTCTCTCGTCTGACGCATTGGCCATTCAACATATGATTGGTACACGATTAGGCCTTGTTTGTGAACTTGTGGCCATGTTCTGCCTTGGTATTGTATTTGGTTTTTTATTTCGTTGGCCACTGACACTGATACTAATCATATTTTTGCCTCTTCTCATTGTCGTCGGTATTTTTTACCTTGGTTTACGCTTGGAAATGCGACGAAGTGAACACTATAGTCACGTTCTCGAAAGTGCAAGCTCGGTAAGATAAGATTGCTTTATGAAATGGCATTTGACAAAAAAACGTCATCCTTATTCACATTGTTTTGTCCTTAATAGCTTGCTGTAGAAATCATTCACAATATGCGCACAGTAAAACAATTAACAATGGAAGAAGAATTTTTGCGACAATATTCCAAACTAATTTATGAATCATATACGTTCGTACTTAAATTATTCTATGTTACAAATTTTTATTACTGATACTTTTGAATAGCATTAGTCGAAATTATTGCATACCATTAGCACTGACATATGGGACCTTTTGGGCATTTCAGGCATATATTATGACGGTATTGTGTTGGCGTGTTCTTATTTCTATCGAAAACAATCAATTGCAGCCGGAAAATGTTATAACGTAAATAAAAGAATAATTCTATAATGTCCTGAGAGTTTTAAATCGATTATTAATTTTTATAGAATCTTGACCTTTGCTGTCATTTTCTTACACACGATTTCAATTGTGTTGAGCATGTGAGCTATCGACATTCTCACTTCATTTTGTTTTCTAATTTTGGTGTCAATATTCAGGGTTCAAGATATTGGTAGCTCACTATTGGCTGCTCAACGATTCTTTGATTTATTCGATCGAACACCATTGATTGACAATAATTCGACCGAAGGCCGAAAATTGGTAAGTGAGTCTAGTAATCAAATATTCTCTCTCAATTGTGTATTCTTGTCAAAAAATTCACATGCTTTGTATAGGATGACTTTCGGGGAGAGATTGACTTTGATCAAGTCAAATTTGCTTATCCCACAAGGCCAACATCACTTGTTCTTGACAATTTTCAATTGAGTGTCAAGCCTGGTAAGTAAGACATGTGTGTTAACGTGATCTATTTTTTTAAAATTTTCATTATCAATAAGGTCAACGATTAGCTCTTGTCGGTAAGTTTCAATAAATTGTGTTTTTTATTGAAGAATGATGTAATAAGATTCATGTAGGTGCATCGGGATGTGGAAAAACAACTGTTATTCAACTGTTAGAACGATTCTATGATGTTACATATGGTCAGGTGGTGAGTATCTTATTGATGTTGAATAAAAATGATAATCTAGACTTGTAAAGCGTCTTGATGGTGTTGATATTCGGCAACTAAACATCCAATGGGTTCGCTCTTGCATCGGCCTTGTCAGTCAAGAACCAGTCTTGTTTGATTTGACTATTGCCGAAAATATCGCATATGGAAAGGAGAACGTTTCAATTGACAATATAATTGATGCAGCAAAGAAAGCCAATATTCATCAATTTATTCAACAACTGCCTCAGGTCAGTTTGGAGGTAACATTTCATATCTGTCATCGTTGTACAATATTAGGGTTATGAGACGAAAGTTGGAATGAAAGGTGGTCAGTTGTCTGGCGGTGAAAAGCAACGTATCGCCATTGCCCGTGCTATTTTTCGTCAACCTGTGATACTGCTTCTGGATGAGGCGACAAGTGCCATGGACTCATACAATGAACAGGTCTTTGTTTCTTTGTTTCTTTGGGAAAAATATATTGTTGTATATAGATTGTACTGCAAGCGCTCGAACAAGTTCAAACAGAAGATCCTAGTCGCACATCACTAAATATTGCTCATCGTCTATCGACCGTTCTTTCGTCTGATTTGATTTGTGTTCTTCAGAAAGGGCGTGTTGTCGAGATCGGTACTCGCACAAAACTGATGCAACAACATGGAGCTTATTATCGCATGCATACTCAGAACATTTCATAGTGATAGTCATTCGAACATTTTAACCAAACAAATATATTTCTGAAAGAGTATTAAGGGTGTGGGGTGTGGGGTGTGGGGTGTGGGTGTGGGTGTGGGTGTAGGTGTAGGTGTGGGTGTGGGTGTGGGTGTAGGTGTGGGTGTGGGTGTGGGTGTGGGTGTGGTTGTGGTTGTGGTTGTGGGTGTGGGTGTGGGTGTGGGTGTAGGTATGGGTGTGGGTGTGAGTGTGGGTGTTGTAAGAGAATAGAGTATCCACAAACCCACACATCTACCACACCCGCACCCGCACTCACACCCACGCCCACACCCACACTCACACACCCACACCCACACCCACACCCACACCCACACCCACACCCACACCCACACCCACACCCACACCCACACCTACACCCACACCCACACCCACACCCACAACCACAACCACAACCACACCCNAGAAAAGATCATGATTCTAAAAATGGTGATTCAAACTTTAGGAAAAAGACAACAAAGCAAGATGGTATAACCAAAAAACAGCTATTATCTCTAGGTTTTGAATATCACAATTCGTTTTTCATTCAAAATAATTATAATTTTCGGAATCAGCATATCAAAATACACTAGAAACTCGATAATTTATCGGAAAAAATTTTCTCAGGAAAATTTTCACCTGTAGGGGGGTACAGCCTCAAATTCTATTCAGAAAAGGCTGAGGGGGAGTAAGGGAAAAATTTTCCTGAGAAAATTTTTTCCGATAAATTATCGAGTTTCTAGTGTATTTTGATATGCTGATTCCGAAAATTATAATTATTTTGAATGAAAAACGAATTGTGATATTCAAAACCTAGAGATAATAGCTGTTTTTTGGTTATACCATCTTGCTTTGTTGTCTTTTTCCTAAAGTTTGAATCACCATTTTTAGAATCATGATCTTTTCTCTATTTTTTTTTATTATTTCGATAGCTTCTGTGAAAGTTTACTAATGATAAAAGCTTCACTTTTTAATAATGAATTGTTATAAAGTTATAAGCAAAACAATCTTTCCAATGTACTGCAAAATAAGTGTATAATTGAGTACTCTTTTATGAGACATGTTATTAATTAATAGATCAGTTGTCTAATATGCTTTTGTTTTTATATTATAGAGAAGCCTTAGCTCTATATGCAGTAGAATTTTGATAACTGCTGATGCAACTGTAGATGAAATACAAAAACATAATATAGCATAAAGAGCAATAATTGTTGAAAATGATCCTAACTCTGAAGCATTATTTTTTCGCCAAAACTAGAAATGTCCAAGATTTGATTGATTGATCTAATATCCTCACATGAGTCCCAACTAAAAAATATTTAAAAGAAAAAAAAACTAGCGGGGGGAAAATGGGGGACTTCCTTTCTTACCAACCCAATATTTATACAAAAAAATCTTCAGAGATTGATCTCACTCTTTTCTCAGCGTTTCTATAAAATTATAAAATTTTATGCACATTCTCTTTCAGAAACCGACATCATCAAAAAACATTAGCATTTCTAGCAAATCCATAAATAGGCGAAAGTTTTTTGATTTAAGTTATATATATTTAGAGATGCCGAAGCTTCTAGGGCTCCCATATAGAAATCTCAGATATTAGAACCACAATATAAATTTATTTTCAAGCTCGCTGTAATCTATATATCAATAGCTTCTTAGAAGCTGATAGAGATATAAACACGTACCCACACTCACCCCAAACTCTTCAGTTTCAGAATTTCTAGACTTTGTGCCTTGGAGATTCTGAATTTTAAAAATGTTTTTATATTTTGCAATATACTTGTAAAAGCTTCAATTTTGAAAATTACTTTTCGCTGAGATACGTGCTCCACGAACTGTGAAATTCTACACATAAACCATTGCATATAAGTAGGGATGTACTAAGACTGGGGGTGTCATTTACTGTTTAATTTATAATAAATATAAATTTCTCATAATTTAATTTACGCGTAAATTAAATGAAAAGAAAATGTTAATTAACACTCTTAATGACATCATAAAGTATTTTATATCAAATCAATGCTGACCAAAAGCTGTGTTTATGAACGTAATTGGAGCAATTATTGCCTATGCAGCTATTGAAACTGCTTAAAATACATGTCAAAAGGAACTCACACTTTACGATTTTCATTCTTCATGTAGATATTTTCAAATAAACATCATAGCAGTTTTGTGCTTCTCATCAAAAGTAAATCGATAGACACATCACGTATAAACTTTTGACGGAAAAGAATTTTTTCAAAAAAATCATGGCATACCGCCGACAAAAAGTTGTTTTTGAACCTAAATTCTCGGTTTATCGACCAGTGGGCACACTATTTGACAAAGATCATGATTTGAAAGTATTTCTGTTTGGTAAATGTAAGAAAAAAGAAAAAATAAATATATACAAGAAGAATGAAAATCATAAAGTATGAATTGCTTTTGACATGTAATTTAAGCAGTTTCAATAGTTTCATAGGCAATAATTGCTCTAATTACACTCATAAACTCAAGTTTTGATGAGCATTAATGTGGTATAAAATACTTTATGTCCTCATTTATACTTTAAGCTGTATAGTGGACCGTAATGGTTTCATAACAACATATACAATGAGATCTTCAAATAATGAATTTTGACTGGTATTCAATATTAAAATGTTCTAGTCTTATGAAAACCAATGAAGTTTTTCTATATCTTAGTCTTAGTTTTTTTCGATAGAAGAAACTTAATCGAGTGTGTGTGTGGGTGTTGCTATGAATGAGAGAAGAGAAGCTACACAAATCACCCACACCCTACACATTTGAAGAAAGGAAAAAAGATTTCATAGTCTACATGATCATTATAGTTCAATAGATCTTTTTTTTATCAAACAGCATTTTAAGTCTGTTGTTAACAAACGCATAGTGGCAAGTGCATATTTTAAAGCTTCTTCTATCGAGGCAAATTAAGATAATGCCTATAAAAGACGGATTCGATTATTCTTCTTTTAAGATTAGAAAAGCGTGGTGTGCGATAAAACTTAAAAATCTTCCTTTCAATATCCAATTAGAGAATTAGCTACTAGATAAAAACAAGAACTTAAATACTTTTCATACCAGTAGAAGTAAAATAATAACTTCAATGAGACACAAATAAAATACGAAAATGCCTTTACATTATGATATAAGAGTTTCGGTGTCTATTGGTATTCTTTTCTATCTGTATCATGCATATTTTCAAAAGCTGTATGAAAAGTAGTTAATAAACAACACAAGAATAAACATGCTCTGTCTGTCTTAAAATATTCCTCATGCACATGAAAGAACTTGTTTTGGAAGACCTAACGAATATCTATTGTATGTTAGAAACGTTCGAAATCAATCATGAATTGTCAATTAATTCGATTAGAATGAAACATTGTGATGTAGTAAAAAACCTACTTTTGTATCTACAAACTTTAAGTACATTTGATCAAAAATAATTAGTGATTTCTAATAAGTGTGTAGTTCGAGAAAAATGTTTTAGACTTTTTATTGACACTGCAGCGTTTTCTATTTTCCTAGAGCGTAAAGTCTGAGTTGAGTCTCCTTTGAGAAACTTGTTATGATAAGTAATGAGATCTTTTCGAAAATTAAGAACCATTAATTGAAAGAAAAGATAGTCAACAAATATATTATACAAAAATAATATTAAGACTGTGATATTTCTTATGTAAAGTATTATACAGAAATATGACAATTTATTTCAACTTATATTCAATAATTATGAAAAGTAAAAAAATTTATATGTAAAATAAATATAAGTTATTATTAATTTACATTTATAATAAATGTAAATTGTTTAGTTGCAGGATTTACATTTACAGATAAATGTAAATGATAATGAATTACATTTATTTCTAAATGTAAATCATGATGAGTTACATTTATTTGTAAATATATATCAATGCAGCAAATAATTTACATTTACAATAAATATAAATCTCTCATAATTTTATTTACGCGTAAATTAAATGAAAAGAAAATGTAAATTGACACCCCTAACTGAGACTGAAGATTTCTTAATACAGATCGGAATTTTTTTTGGGAAGAAGCTCGAACTCTACCAGATTCTTTTCTGAGAATTGCTTAGCTTGATTTCATTTTTCAGGAAATATAACTAGACAAATAGGTCATGAGAATAAAATGCCAAGTTTCAACCAGTCTCGGTTATAATGTTGCTTTTTACATTTTTTGACCGAGACTGTCGAGACTTACTTTTCACTTTCATGACTGATCTATACAATTGTATTTCCTATAAGATGAAACCAAGCTTAGCAATTCTTAATAAAAAATCTCGAGAGTTGGAGATTCTTGCCAAAGAAAAATTCCAATTTTTCTTAAGAAACTTTTAGTCTTGATACATTCCTACATGTGAGGCCTTCAAAAAGAGGCACTCTCAAAACTACCTTCATAAGCCCGGTTTTTCAAAAGTATTGAACTCTTAAAGGAGTCCTCAGAAAATTATTTACGTATTGAAAAGTCCATAGCTCTGTCAAGTCTCAATAAGGACAGAAGTTATTGGAAAGCTTTTACTAGAGTACTATCTAGTATCAATAAAGAAAAATCAATGAAACTAGCACAGAGCATAAAGGAGATATCCTTGCTGAGTGATAATTAAAGTAACACTCAATATTAGATGACTACAGTCAGAGTGGAGTTTCTGTCGGTTTAAACCAGAGAGTGTATGGGTGGTCTATAGATATGGTCTTCGGGTTTACATGTTTCTTCATTTTCACCGACACATATTCAAAATCAGCCACTATCACTCACACCTAGGCTCAGAGTTGTAACTGTTCTGGAATTCGGAAAACACAGATGAAATCTAATTTCACCGATTGTGCCCGTTTTTCTCTTTCTATCACCATTTTTAGACCATTCCTTATATGGATAGTAAGCCGACTAGTCAACTCAATACTAAATTATTTGAGTAAGCTATTGAGAAATTTCATATCAATTGTGATAATATGATGCAATTCTTGTATAGCAATATTGCGAAGATCGAGAAGGGCATTGGTTGTGAATTTATAATAATGTTTTCAACGTTATGCGGTATCATCGCTTGGTTAATAGAATGTTTTGTTGTCAATTGGCGATTGACTTCGATTCTACTATGTTTATTACCTTTGGTCATTGGTAGTTCATTTATGTTTTCTAAGGTATTTAGTGTGGTTCAATCAATTAAATCTATATAAATTGTTGCAGTTCACAGCTAATGAAGCAATGGAAGAGTTAAAAGCATATTCGAGAGCAGGACAAATTGTTCAAGAAGTGTTCAGTTCACTGCGAACTGTTCTTTCTCTCAATGGTGCTAAATTCGTGCAACAACGGTAAACCACCATATAAAAATGTGGTTGTGGACTAAATTCCAGCAGCTACACGAAATCTATTCAAATACGAACTGTTTCCACTAAAACTTCTATCACAAGTAGAGATCAATGGATCCTGCTCACAAATATCGTCTCGACCTCAATCCTTTTCGCCAGGCTGAGATAGAAAATCAACACGACAGAGCTTTTTAAATTATATTATCTCAAGCTAGCAAACAGATCTAAAGATGTTCGATTTCTTGTTTGAAAGTCTGACTGTTGATCTTGTGTTGATGAAGATTTTATTAGAAAAAGACGATTGTTTGTCAAGTTAGTAAAGGGAAGATCCACGTCAATCTATATCTAAAGATCAACGTTCCTCAGAAACTTTCTGTTTTGCTTTATTTTTAACTTAAGCAAACCCAACGGATGATATTGTTTCTTAAATCTGAGTTTATTCTTATCTCGAAAGTCATATTTTTGTATCAATCACTCTTGAGTGAGAAAAGAACATTCTTTGGAACGCTTTTCTGTCATTGAAACTTACTATAGTTATTGGAAATAACTCTTTTGAAATTTTTTCATTGAAATCGGATGAGCTATTTAAGAGATAGATTATAAATAAAACATATTTTTCGATATGAGAATAAATACAGATTTCAGAAATGATACGATCCATTAGGTTTTGCTCAAGGTAAAAATAAAGAAAAATTAAAACTTCGCAAAGTTTCCACAAATCGCCTTCTTTCCCCTGTTCAGAGTACAAAAAATGGTATGCAGAGATTACGCACCTTTCCTTGTATTTGATGGAGCTACAACAATACTTGCACTGAAATAGATAGTTCTGATACTCACCTACTTACATCACAATGAGTAAATCAATTTGTTCTCACTTCACGACTTCTGAGGAATGTCGATCTTGAGATATAGATGGACTCAAATCTTCACTTTCTTCCTCGGTATAATTCTAAAGGTTTCATAGCATATTGAGTGCGATGTAACTTCGTTTGATGTTGCTTTCTAGGCACAAAATGGAATTTAACTTTAGACTCGAGTCAAATACCAACTTGATTAGGAGTTCTCAGATCAAGAGATTGATAGAAGATGGTTCATAACTTGACAAACGATCGTCTTTTTCTAATGAAATCTTTATCAACACAAGATCAACAGTCAGACTTTCAAACAAGAAATCGAACATCTTTAGATCTGTTTGCTAGCTTGAGATAATATAATTTAAAAAGTTCTTTCGTATTGCCTTTCTATCTCAGTCTGACGAAAAGGATTGAACTCGAGACGATATTTGTGAGCAGGATCCATTGATCTCTATTTGTGATAGAAGTTTTAGTGAAAAAAGTTCGTATTTGAATAGACTTTGCCTAGCTGCTGGACTTGTCAACGACTGTAGTTGTACTTATGTGATATCTTAAATGATGTTGTTATTTTGTTTTTGCATTTAGATATGAAAGAGAATTGTATTCAACTCGTTGGAGTAATGTGCGTCAAGGTGTACTGTATGGAGTTTTTATTGGATGGTTATCTCTGATGACATACCTTGTTTATGCAGTTGGCTTTATCTTTAGTTCTCTTCTTATGTCCAGCAAAGATGATCATAGAGTGAATATTACTGATATTCTGATCGTAAGTAATTCCTGCGATTAAAAAAGATGAAAATGAATATATGAATGTTATCTTAATGCAGATTGTTCCTATCTTTGCACAATGTATGGGTATGTTCAATTACATGATTCCTTTCTTTCAATCGTTTTCAGAAGCTCGAGGTGCAGCAGCAGAGGTGTTTCGACTAATTGAAGAAGTAAATCCGAATAAATTAATATGTTATATAGAGAAATGTTCTTCATTTGTTTTCATTACATAGGGAAATAATGTAGATGTTAATGAAAAAGTGGTATGGAAAGAGTACACAGAATCTTTTTATAATATCGATGGTGATATTGAATTTGACAATGTTAACTTCACTTATCCATCTCGAAAAGATGCATCAGTTCTACGTAACCTCTCTTTTATTGCTCGTGCTGGTCAGACAACTGCTCTTGTAGGTTCAAACGGCTCTGGTAAGTCTTTTGTAAAACAAAGACGAAACTGGGTGTAGGGTGGATTAATAATCTATTCATAGGAAAAAGTACATGTATATCACTTTTTCTTCGTTACTATGAGCCTTCATCGGGTCAAATCAGAATCAGCGGTCAACAGTTAACAGACTACAATGTCCAACAACTTCGACAAAGCATAGGAGTTGTTAATCAAGAACCTGTATGCTTCTTTTTTTCGTCCTTCTTTTCTCATTGTCTATTTATTATTACTATTGTAATAGATTCTGTTTGGTATAAGTATTTATGAAAACATTCGATTCGGTAAAGTGAATGCAACACGAGCAGAAATTGAACAAGCAGCAAGAGATGCAAATGCGCATAATTTTATCATGCAATTACCGAATGTTTGTGTCAAATACTCATCGTTATCTACATATATGTATTGTTTTTCTCTTGGTTAGAAATATGAAACACTTGCAGGTGAACGTGGTATACAGTTAAGTGGTGGTGAAAAACAACGTATTGCATTAGCTCGTGCTCTTGTCAAACAGCCTAAATTCCTTTTATTGGACGAAGCAACAAGCGCACTTGATAATATTAGTGAAAGACTAGTTCAAGAAGCGCTAGATCGAGCATGCAAAGGTAACAATTATTTTATCTGCTTATTGTATTATCGTATAATTATCTATAGGTCGTACAACTATTGTAATTGCTCATCGTCTGACTACAATTCAAAATGCTCATCAAATATATTTATTAGATAATGGAAGTGTAATTGAGCAAGGTACACATAAAACATTAATGGCAAAACAAGGAGGTAGGTATCAATTAATGGTCAAACGTCAGCAGATGGAGAGGATTGATGACGATAAAAATGATATCATGAGCATGGCAAAAGCAACAGAAGAAGATGAGAAGTCGATAAGTCTGTTGATATTCTGGTTTTAATAGTCCTCATTGCTCTTCGCTTTTTTTATTGAATAGTTGAACGTACTCGTTTGCTTAGCATTAGTCAACCTGTTGATGTGAACAAAGTACAAATACTATCGAAATTATTTATAAAAACCATTAATAATAATCTATAATTTAGCAAAGTTCCAAGCCAATGAGAAAAAGATTTGTCTTTTTACGACTCTTGTCAATGAATAGTCCTGAATGGATTACCATCTTAATTGGTTGTATAGCATGTGTACTTAATGGAGCGGCTCAACCGATGTTCGCAGTTTTACTTGCCAAAACAGTTGATGTGAGTAATCCAGCTATGTGAATATTGTGAAAAAAATGATTGACTATTTATATGTATATATTTTTATTTCGATTGGTTTATTGTGTAGGCATTCAAATATTGTTCTAATTCGGAACGAAATCGTCACGTGTTGATTACCTCTTGCCTTTTTTTACTTGTGGGTGTTGTTTTACTGGTCTTCCGTTTCTTTCAGGTAAAATCACCATTTCTGATTTTAATCAATGATTTCTTCGAGCTTTTCTTTAGTATACAGCTTTTGCTATATCTGGATCACAATTGACGCAACGCATCCGTTCGAAAGCTTTTGCATGCCTTCTGCGTCAAGAAGTTGCTTATTTTGATCGGTCTGATAACAATTCTGGTGCGATCTATAATCGTCTTTCTTCTGATGCATCTGCCATTCAGGAAATGACTGGTACACGATTAGGAGCCATCTGTGAAGCTCTTTCAATGATGTTTTTTGGACTTCTACTTGGAAGTTTCATAAGTTGGCAATTAGCATTGATCGCTGTGGGTCCTCTGTTTATCATAGCCATAGTTACTTATACGGATGTGCGAGTACGTCTATGGATGAATCATCAATCAAATCAAATTGTTGAACGAGCATGCACAGTAAGGTTATGTTTTAGTTAGTAATGTTTTTATGTGCAGAAAGCTAAAATTTCATGAATTGATTGATAAATTGAATACACTAAAATCATTTTGTCTTTTACTTGCGCAGCTCGCTGTTGAAGTTTTTCACAATATTCGTACAATAAAACAGCTGTCGATAGAAAAAGAAGTTTTACGACAATATTCTGACCTTCTTCATCAAATATTCATGTTGGTCAATCGAATTTTACATCTGTATAAAGTTTTAATTAATCTTGTTTCTTCATAGATTGTCTTGGAAACCGTCAATAATATATTCAATAGCTATGAACCTATGCTGGGTCATAGATGAATATATTATGGCATTAGTATATTGGCGTACTCTTGTTCTTATTGAGACAAACAAACTCTCATCGAACCGTATTGTAATGTAATTGAGATCATTATTTTTATAACTTGGAGACAACATTTCATTCTCTTTTCAATTTATTAGGGTATTTGCTTTTGTTGTTTTTTCGATCGAAGTAATAAGAATCATCGGGACAATGTAAAACTCTCAATTTTTACTTTGGTATTTTTTGCTTCTATTGCTTTTATTCCAGATCTAACCGTATCGCTTCATCACTTTCGGCTGCTAAAATGTTTTTTGATTTATTTGAACGAATACCAACTATCGACAATTCATCTACGGAAGGACAAGAATTGGTAAGAAAGCATAGAGCATAACTAATTATTTTCTTTTGATCGTACGTGTCATACATATAATGTAACTCGTGTAGATTGATTTTCGTGGAGAGATCAAATTTGATAATGTCAAATTTATCTATCCAACTCGACCAACATCTATTATTCTTAATCAATTTCAATTGGATATTAAACCAAGTAAGTGAGAAATGTTGTGATTAAATCATTTTAATAAAAATTTATATTCATGGATAAGGTCAACGTGTGGCTCTTGTTGGTATGTTTGAATCACATGTTTCTTTTAATTAAATGTTTATGACGTAATACAATCCGTACAGGTACATCCGGATGTGGAAAATCAACAATTATTCAACTATTGGAACGATTCTATGATACTACTAGTGGTCAAATAGTCAGTACTTTTTCAACGTATAGATTAAGTAATCATATAACATTTGTTCACTCAATCTAGCTTCTTGATGGTGTTGATATTCGGTTACTAAACATTCATTGGCTTCGTTCTCATTTTGGTCTTGTTAGTCAAGAGCCAGTTTTGTTCGATTTAACAATTGCTGAAAATATAGCATATGGCTTAGAAAATGTTCCAATGGAACATATCATCAATGCAGCAAGGAAAGCTAATATTCATCAATTTATTGATCGGTTGCCTCAGGTTAAAAAAATACAAAATTATATTATATATTATATCCCTTACTATTGTATAATTTTGACGTTAGAGACTGTTCAAGTATTACGTCATCAACTTGAGGGGGAAGAGGGGTTGGTCCAAGATTACACTCTATAGTTTTAGTTCATCGAANGTGATCCTTTGTGTAAAAAAAATCGATCCGAAAAAAATTTTAAAAAACTAACATCAGATTCGAGTTCCTCGACCCTGATTACCCTTCGGTCAACCCTTATAAAAACGATGATGTGAGAGGTCAAAAAAACATTTTTTCGTTCTGTGCGAACGAACGAACGGACGGAGTCACGAACATACGAACCTTGCTCGGTGTATGACCCTCCTTTCAGTAGAGGGAATAACTTGCAGTCAATTAAGAAGAAACAGACAAGAGCAGTAATTTAGGATGCTTCACAAATTACAGCTCATTAAATAGAAATAGTGACACTCAGTATTTAGCGAACCCTATAAATTGCAGCTAGTTTAAAGTAAAGCCGAATGTACACGTTTTATTCAAAATTGCTATGAGTATTTTTTTTAATTTAACGAACGAAACTGTAAATTTTCGGTTGACTTTTTTAAAAAGAATTTAAGGCATAAAACAAGTTTTTTTTAAATAAATATTAGTCGATTTTTAAGAATTTAAACAACACTAATTTGAGGCTGAAGATAGTGTTCTATTTGAATAATTTAAATTGAAAAAATAAACGAAATTGAATTTAATATGTTATGTTAGGAGATGTCTCTCCTGACATAAGGAGACTCCATGTTCTTGTGATATCATTACTGCACTTCAATGGCATTCTTATTCTTCTTCTCAATGGTACTTTCATCATGGAAGAAGAGAGAAAGAGAGAAACAACATTCTTTGCTGCTTTTTTATTTTTGATTCATTCGCTTGTTTGGTTTTAAAACGAAGGAAGAAGAATAATAAAGAAAACGGGTAAAGGACCTAACATAATAGTTTTTGAATTTTGAGTTTATGTTTGCCAATGGAAAAATACACCGTCGGTTCTGAATTTAACCTTCTGGATCCCGACAAATTCTTGCGTTCTGCACGAAGATATAGGAAAATTAGAAAATCATTTTCTCTTGCGTTCAGTCATGGTTAATTAGGTGTATACAAATGATATAGTCTATTACGAAAAAAACTATCCTTCATCTACTTGCTCTATGTTACCAGCTGTCTATCGATGCAACAGAACACAAACAATTTTCTTTCGTTCTGCTTGTCTTCAGCCTGAAGACAGTGGCATCCAAGAGGTTAATGAATCTCATTAGGGTCACTATTATTCAACGATTGGCATTAGAATACAAAAATTCTAAGTTTAAATTAGTAAAAAGAACAGAAAATTTCTTTGAAAAGCTTCTATAAATGAATACAAGGCTTTTTTAAATAGAAAATTTAGAATATTGTTCGGAATGTGTGTTTGACGCTAATTAGGTGATTGCTTGATTGCATACATATTTCTCTGTGAGCAATACTCCTAAATAATTGAAAAGAAACGCATGACTAGTCACAAACTATAACGAATCACTTTTAATTACAAGAATTGACGCATGCTTCTCCTCAATATTCTTCAAGATAATTTTGGTGAAAAAAAAAATGACGGATCGACAACCTCTGTTAAAAACAATCAATAAATTGTCTATTGGTGATGATGATGACGATCATGGAAATAGGCAACAACTTTTAAGCGATAAGTATGATCTAATGGAAAAACAATTTTGAGAAAAGTACACTGAATTCATTATTTTTAATAGATTTTCTGATTGGCGCCGATGTTTCAGTAGGAAAGAAAGCAATACAAAATACATAAAATTAGAGGATAATGTTGAACAAAGTGACAAAGATGAAGCAGTTGGTGTTTTTAGCTTAGTAAGTGTATTCAAATATATATGCAAACTGATTGATGCAGTCGATTATATCGTAGTTTCGATTTGCAAATCGTATCGATGTTGTCCTCATGTTGATTGCAATATGTTCGGCAGTGTTACATGCGATTTGCATTATAGCTAACCTAGTTTTCTTTGGTCGGCTCACAGGGCTATTCGCTATTGAGTCATTTGGTGGTAATTGCGATCATCAGCACCAAAATTTAACAGCTTCAATTAAGAACAACACGACATATCCACAAGGCATCGAGCTCAATATATTCAGTAATGTTTCATTGCATAAGTAATTCACTGCAAGCTATTATTAGTTACTATGCATTTCTTTTATTTTTCTTTGGTATCTTTTCACTCTAGATTGCACCATCATAGTGCTGTAATTTCTTTATCAACCTTCGCTACATCAATGCCTTCATTTCGAGAAAAAGTGATGATCCTAATTCAGTGGTTATTCAGTAAGTGATATGCGCGTAATAATTTCATTCTAAAAAATTATGGACATTGCTTTGTTTTTCTTTGTCGATATAGTTACTGGCAGTATTGAATTTCTGACCGGTTCGATGGCATATTACATTTGGATCGTTAGTGTGGAACGACAGATATTTCGTATGAGTGTTGTTCTCTTCCAATCATTTGTTCAACGCGTAAGTCAAATATACAGCCATTGACACAAAACTTCCCCACAGATTAATTTCAGTATTTTGTTTTTGCGTTACTGTAAATTTATAATATCTTATGTTCTTTCTTTTAAAGAAATCGTCACTGTTCACATGTTAGCGATTCTAGTTAATCCACGAAATAAGCTAACGTATTGGATAAAAGTTATAAAAGGCACCCAGAAGTTCTGAAACAATTTAAAAATCCATCGTTCTCGCAATATAACGAAAGCATGCTCTTTGAAACCTTGGAGGATTATTGTACCTACTCAGTACTAAATAATTACAAAGTTTGCGATCTGTAGCTTTTGCTACGGATGTGTATCTTTAACAACACTATTGTGGACTATTTTTGCAATTGTCCTTATCATCTTGGTTAATGTTGTTATAGCAACACAACCTATCGAAATAAAAAGAAACTCACATCAAGTTATCAATGTTCGTGTATTTGATTACTACATTCATCGGTTGCTAATTTTGAATCGTGCTGACATTTTATCGATTATTCATTAACACAAAGAAACACTAAATCTGTTCCATTCCTTTCGAATGTTATTTTTCACTTGTCTGATATTACAGTCGTTTTGCCTTCCTAATTTTTCGTTTACTGCACCTGATACATTTTCCATAGGCCAAACTCTGGCTACCCTTGCAGTACAGTTTATTGATTCAATTCGATTCATAAAAGCACGTTTGATAGCATTCATAGCGACGTGCATCATTTGTTTAAAATCATGATTATTTTGAAAAACGACATTCAAAAGGAATATAACAAATCTAGCATTTTTCTGTGGCAACAAATGAACGATAAATCACCGGTATGATTGAAATTATTAATCGATTAGAATGTTAATAAAATTTCACGAGCATTAATAACTTGATCTGAGTTCCTTTTTATTTCAAAAAGTTGTAGCGTCTTAAAAATATTAACTGAAATAATGGGGAAAATCGAAAAAATAGTCGATGAAAATATTTGTAACTGGTTCTCAAGCATAATAAAAGCTGTAGACATCAAACGTTGCAGTTATGTAGTATTAAGCATGCACAATAATGTGTCGAAGTTTCAAAGAAATTACTGTTAATTCATGCGAGAACGATGAATTTTAAAATCTTTCCAGAACTTCTAGGACACTCCTTGTATCCTTACAGATGCCTGTATCTCAAGAACTTCTAGATAAGAAAGCAAGAATTCATGACAACAATAAAAACTTATTTACAATCTTGCTGTCATCCTTGTATTAGATACTTTCTTAGAACTTGAATCACGTATGATCGTTTTGAAATACTATAGAGCGATGGCAACCATTTGTTGTCTTTTGAGGAATTTTCCATTTCAGTAGATGATCACTTTACATTTATGGAAACACCCATATTCATTATTAATACAATTTTACATATAGTACAACTAGAAATATTTCTAGAAAACTGAAGTCTGGACAGTGTAATTTTAAAACAACAGTAAGGAAATATCGATGAACTCATATGTCGTTATTTCAATCCTCTTACTTATTTCTAAGGTTGTTGTATATGGAAACGAGCTTATTCTGTCCAGAGATACGGCACTTCAATTCAGAGTACACACTTTTATCTGCGGAAGTTGAAGTGCAGTTGAGTGAATATGCTAAGAGTTCTCTATAGATATCATCTTCAGAGTTCAATGATTTTTCGCACATAGGCACCATATAATATTCTAGTAAAAATCAATCTAGAATTTTAGTTCTTATTGACACTTGACAGAACTGTACAATTTTCAATATGCCTATCTCCCAAAATCTCTGTGGACCTCAGATTTTGAAAAGAAATCGTTTTTTTTGCATTTTATTTTGAAATTATCTTCATTTGCTAGTCTCATATACAGTGGCTTATATGACAAGCTTCAGAATTTGTAGATTTCTTATTCCCAAGACAGGAACTCTTTCCAAATATTCTTGTATTTTTCGGGCTTTTCGGAAAGCGTTCTTTTTGTAAAGTTCGTGTGTTAGATATATGACATCAACAAACTCTGACGTTCTTCATAGAAGCCAACGTATACGAGACTAACAAATGGAGATGGTTTCAAGATAAAATTCAATGACTCTGCCAAGTCTGAATAATAACTGAAATTGTTTGAGGCTTCCAATAGAGTAGTATCTAGTATCTGGAGGCAAACAGTCCTTGAAATTGGACAGTAACATCTGATGACGTTTACTTGTTAGATCATAGTAATAATTGTGCTTGATATTTGACAAGTACAGTTGGAGTGAAGTT
Source organism: Rotaria sp. Silwood2 (assembly GCA_905329745.1). Classification (NCBI taxonomy): domain Eukaryota; kingdom Metazoa; phylum Rotifera; class Eurotatoria; order Philodinida; family Philodinidae; genus Rotaria; species Rotaria sp. Silwood2. Next base: position 50,656 of record CAJNSZ010000345.1, on the reverse strand, counting down.
GACGTTAATAGACTTTTATGAGTCACAATTAAATTTCTATGGACTTGGTAAGTTGTCAAGTGAAAATAATAAAAATCTAATTTGAAGAACACGAATTAGTGATGCATTTGCAAAACGGTTCAAATTAATAAAATATAATTGCTTATAGGATGACTTTTAGAGTTCAAGTTGCGTTAGAGTTTTCGAAAAACGTAAACTCGAAGTTATACTAGAATTTGAAAAATATAGATAGAGCCAAATTCCAAAACTCGAAGCGGAGTTAGCTTGGCACTCACGTTAGTTGAATTTAACTATCTGTGGCTGACTCTCTCTTTTTGTTTTTAGAGCATTCCTTATATGGATACCAAACCGACTAGTCACCTCAATGCTAAACTATTTGAGTAAACTATTGTGATATTTTATCACAAAAAACTGTATCTGATACAATTCTTGTTTAGTAACATTGCAAAGATCAAGAAAGGCATTTGTGTCGAATTCTTAATACTGATAGCAACGTATCTCGTTATTATTGGTTCAATTATAGCATCTTTCATTGTCAATTGGCAATTGACTCTGATCATGCTATGTTTGTTAGCTTTGGCCAGTGGTAGCTCATCTATGTTTTCAAAGGTATGAAGTATTGTTCAATAAATTAAATCTGTATAAATAGTTACAGTTCGTCGCTAATGAATCAAGGAAACAGTTAACGACATACTCAACAGCAGGACAAATCGTTCAAGAGGTGTTTAGTTCATTGCGAACTGTTCTTTCTTTCAATGGTACCAAATCTGAGCAAAAACGGTAAGCGAATATATAGAAATAGTTTATTTATTTGATATCATAAAACATGTTGTCATTATTATTGCATTTAGATATGAAAGAGAATTGTATCCAAATCGTCGAAGTAGTATACGCCAAGGTGCAGTGATTGGACTTTTTTGTGGGTGGTTAGCTCTGATAAGCTATCTAGCTTATGCAGTTTGTTTCATTTTTGGTTCTCTTCTTATGTCAAACAAAGATCCTCATACTTTGAACATAAGTGATATTCTTGTCGTGAGTAATTCATATAATCAACTAATAATCAAATGAATAAACGACGATTATCGTAATATAGGTTGCCTCTATTTTCACACAGTGTTTGTTTTTCTTCGGTGGTGTTGCTCCTTTCTTTGAATCGTTTGCAGAAGCTCGAAGCGCAGCATCATCAGTATTTCGACTTATTGAGGAGGTGAATCCGAATAAATATAGGTTTCACATCAATAGCAATGTTTTGTATTTATTTACATGATGTAGGGAAATGACGCAACTATCAATGAAACAGATGTGTGGAACGATGATGCAGAATCGATGCATAATATCCATGGTGATATTGAATTTGACAATGTCAACTTTGTTTATCCATCTCGAAAAGATGTATCAGTTCTGCGTAATTTCTCTTTTATTGCTCGTGCTGGTCAGACAACTGCTCTTATTGGTTCAAGTGGCTGTGGTAAGCCTTTTTATTCTACAAAATAGACATGTTAAGATCGTCTCATTTGTGTTTATCATTTCTTCGTAGGAAAAAGTACATCCATATCAATGATTCTTCGTTACTATGAACCTTCATCAGGTCGAATTACGATTGATGGTCAACCAATAACAGACTACAATGTAAAACAACTTCGACAAAACATTGGAGTTGTTAGTCAAGAACCAGTATGCTTTGTTTTTTTATTTTTCCTCTTCTAGTTGATTTACTATTCTAATAGATTCTGTTCGGTACGAGTATTTATGAAAACATTCGTTTTGGTAAATTGAATGCAACACGAACAGAAATTGAACAAGCAGCACGAGAAGCAAATGCACATAATTTCATCATGCAATTACCAAATGTTTGTGCCAAACAATCATTCTTATATTTATATACATATATACAAATAATCATTTCTTGTTTAGAAATATGATACCCTTGTTGGTGAACGTGGTATACAGTTAAGTGGTGGCGAAAAACAACGTATTGCATTAGCTCGTGCTCTTGTCAAACAACCTACCTTACTTTTACTTGATGAAGCAACAAGTGCACTTGATAATGTTAGTGAAAAAATTGTTCAAGAAGCACTCGATCGAGCATGCAAAGGTAGCAATTGTTTTGTCTATTTATCGTATTGATATATTATTCTGTGTAGGTCGTACTACTATTGTTATAGCTCATCGTTTGACTACAATTCAAAATGCTCATCAAATATATGTATTAGATAAGGGAAGTGTGATTGAGCAAGGTACACATGAAACATTGATAGCAAAAGAAGGAGGCAAATATCAAACAATGATCAAAAGTCAAAAAATGGAAAGAATTAATGATGATCAAGATGATATGATGAGCATACAAAAAGCAACAGACGAAGAGGAAAAGTCGATATGTATGTGAATATTTTAATAGTAATTATCTTCACTTTTCTTTCTCATGTTTTTCTTGAATAGTGGAACGTTCTCGTTTGCTTAGCGATAGTCTAACTATTGATGTGAATCAAGTACAAAAACTACTGCAATTATTTATAAAAATCATTATTGAGAATGCTTTTTTTTAGAAAAATTCACGGCCACAACGCAGAAGATTTGTCTTCTTCAGACTCTTGTCAATGAATAGTCCTGAATGGATCACGATCTTAATTGGTTGCATAGCATGTTTACTTTTTGGAGCTTCTCAACCAGTGTTCGCATTTTTACTTTGCAAAATAGTCAATGTGAGTAATTCGTTGATATAAATATTGTGCGGAAAGATTGACAATATACATTGTTTTATTTCGATCTATTTATTGTTTAGGCATTCAAATATTGTTCGACATTTGAACGACGTCATCAAGTGCTGATTACCAGCTTTCTTTTTTTACTTTTGGGGGTTCTTGCATTTATCCTTCGTTTCTTGCAGGTAAAAATGCTGCTTCTGAATCTCAGCAATCATGTATTCACTCTTTTCTATAGTATACAGCTTTTGCTATATCAGGATCAAAATTGACAGAACGTATTCGTTCGAAAGCTTTTGCATGTCTACTTCGTCAAGAAGTTGCTTATTTTGATCGACCAGAAAATAGTTCAGGTGCCATTTGTGTTCGTCTTTCTTCTGATGCCTTAGCTGTTCAAGAAATGACTGGTACACGATTAGGAGCCATTTGTGAAGTTGGCGCAATGTCGTTTTTTGCAATTCTATCTGGATGCTTCTTAAGTTGGCAATTAACATTGATTATTTTTGCGCCTATTTTTATCCTTTGCATAATCACCTGTGTGGATGTGTACTTACGTGTATGGACGGCTCAACAATCTAATCATATTATCGGACAAGCAAGCACGGTAAGATCTAGTTGTGGCTGATAATTTTATTTTTGTAAAGAAATTATTTTTTCATGAGTTGTTTGATAAATCAAATGCATGACGCTGATTTCGTCTTTTACTTCTGTAGCTTGTTGTTGAAGTTATTCATAATATGCGTACAATAAAACAGTTGTCAATAGAAAAGGAAGTGTTACGACAATATTCTGAACTTATTCATGAAGCATTTATGTTGGTCAATCGAATATTAGAAATAGATAAGTTTTTAATCAATTTTTTTCTCATAGATCGTCTTGGAAACCTGCGATATTACATGCAGTGATATATGGCATATACTGGATACTAGATACATATACTGTGGCATTTGTGTATTGGTGTGCTCTTGTCCTTGCTGAAAAGAACGAACTCACCTCAGACCGTATTATAATGTGATTGAAACTGCAGTTTGATAATCTAGAAGCAATGCTTTATTATTTTTTCAATTTATTAGGGTCTTTGGTTTTGCTGTTTTATCAACAAGAGCACTTAGACAAATCGGAATACTGTAACACTCTTCATCTATATTATGCTTTCTTTCTTCTACTGTCTTCATTCTAGATCTCAGAGAATCGCTGCATCATTTTCAGCTACTGAAACATTTTTTGATTTATTTGATCGGACACCAGCTATTGACAATACATCTACTGAAGGGCAAAAATTAGTAAGAGAACAGAGAAGATAACTATTTTTCTTCAACTACGCACACACCATCGATACAATATGTTTCGTATAGGTCGATTTTCGTGGAGAGATAAAATTTGATCAAGTCAAATTTATCTATCCAATTCGACCAACATCTATTATTCTTAAAAAATTTCAATTGCATATCAAACCAAGTAAGTGAGTTAAGTTTCGTTTTATTCCTGTTTTTCTTTAAAATGTTTATTCATTGCTAAGGTCAACGTGTGGCTTTTGTTGGTATGTCTCAATTGAATTTTTCTCTTAAATATTAATTATATAATATGATATTTACAGGTGCATCCGGTTCTGGAAAGTCAACAATTATTCAATTGTTGGAACGATTCTATGATGTTACAGGTGGTCAACTAGTTAGTATCTCTTCAACGAATAATTTGAGTAATGATGTAAAATTTGTTCATTTAATCTAGCTTATTGATGGCGTTGATATTCGAAAGCTAAATCTGCAATTGGTTCGTTCTCATTTTGGTCTTGTCAGTCAAGAACCAATTTTGTTCGATTTAACAATTGCTGAAAATATCGCATATGGCTTAGAAAATGTTCCAATGGATGACATTATCAATGCAGCAAATAAAGCTAATATTCATCAATTTATTGAGCAATTGCCTCGGGTTAAACAATACAAAATTATATAATGTATCTATTCATTTTCTTCTATATATTTTTTAGGGTTATGAGACAAAAGTGGGATTGAAAGGTAGTTTTCTGTCGGGTGGTGAGAAGCAACGTATTGCTATTGCTCGAGTTCTGCTTCGTCGACCTAAAGTATTGCTCTTAGATGAGGCTACAAGTGCCATGGATTCATACAATGAACAAGTGAGTTTGCTTCTTTTTTTTATTTATCAATTAAAAGCTCATCTTCATTTTTCAATTATAGATTGTACAAGAAGCTCTTGATGAAGCTCAAACAGAAGATTCCAGTCGAACATCAATCATTATTGCTCATCGTCTTTCAACAATTCGTTCATGTGATTTGATTTGTGTACTTGATAAAGGACAAATAGTGGAAAATGGTACTCATACAGAATTGATACAACAACGTGGAGCTTATTATAAAATGCTTGCTCAAAACGATTCACAATTATCATGAGTGAACTATTTTGAAAGTTAAAATACACCTTCTTAAACATTGAAATAAGCTTCGTTTAAAATATCTGACGAATGATATAGATGTATTGTTCACTTTACTGCACGATTATTATCTTTCATCAAAAGCTGAGTGTTTACTCAAAATGAAGGATACTGCATCATTTTTTAAAGCTTATTAGTCATACTTGAGCATAGTACAGACAATAATGATCTGAACAAGTACTTCGAATTTAATTAATTGATATATAAACCGTTAAACACATAAATACTACGTAGCTTGATACTTGACTAATTATATGATGATAATTAATCATCTAAATCCAAGTCATACGTGAATGTTCATAAAATGCCTGTTTTCGCGAGAAAATCTAAGAATTTTGCGTATAATTGCAATATATTCTTGTTACCGTGAAATATTGTATACGGACACGCAAGTTCCTTAAGCAATAGTTAATTGCTCTGTGTAAACACATACAATCATATATATACACATATGGATGTTAGAATCGCATGCATGCAAATACAATTTTGGAAACTCTTTTTTTATAAATCATTCAAAATCACGCGAAGTTTCACTCTTGCATTTGGTCGCAAGCTATATTCAGGGTAGTTTACGCAAGGAATATGATTTGCATGTAAATGCAACAGTATTATTCACGTGCACATGCCTTATACGTAGAATCTTGTCGAAATCTACATGTGAATGTAATAAATAATATACAAGAAAATGTATCTACAAATAATGTTGTAGTTACATGCAATAGTTGAGACACATTTCAGTTTGTACGGTGTCCAGCAAAAATTCGACTTTCTTTCTACATCAGAAAACAAATGTGAGTGGAAAAGATTGTGGAATTCGCGTGTTTGTGTATGCTTTTTCGTCTTCTTCAGCATATGTACATGCACATGTGTAATTATATTGCATTTTGGGAAAATAATTTTTGAGTTTAATATCCTTCAACTGTGTATTACGGATTGTCTTCATTTTGTTTTATTTATTAGAAAAAAAACTGTACAATCATATCATGATGAGTCAGCAAGATTAGAACATCATGATATGCACAAATTTCCTGACAAAGTGAGAATGTAAGAGCTTTTTGATAACAGCAGGTTGAATAAGAAATAAAACTTTTTCATTTCTATTCCTAACGATCATTAAAAAATGGTCAATGTCACGTTAGCCATTTTTGGCGAATCATACATAAGAGTTATCTTTCATTTGTTGTTTACGAAAGTATGAATGGTTCCAACTGAAGCCGATTTAATTAACTGTGGTTCACTTAATTGATTGAGTGTGATAAGATGAAGAAAAAGATTATCGCATGGATGATATATTTTAGGGGGTAACACGAATGATGCTCCCGGGACAATTGCCCCCGCAACCATTGCTCCCCGGACAATTGCTCTCCAGTGACAGTTGCTCCCGTGACATTTGCTTCCGTGACATTTGCTCCCCAATGACAATTGCTCCCCGGACACTTGCTCTCCTATGACAATTGCTCCCTAGATATTTGCTCCCTAATGACATCTGCTCCCTGGACACTTCCTTCCCAATCACATTTTCTCCCCGATTTCACTAGACCTCAAGCTACGGTTTTTGTGTTGATAAATTCAATATAATTTTTAAAGACTTAAAAATTGGTAAAATAATGAAAAAANGTGTGCATAGAACTCGTCTTTTAAATAATACCTATAAAGAAACATGAGTTATTTGAAACCACTAATTGTTTCTCATAAAACGCTATCCAATTGTGTACACTAATCCAATAAATCAATTTTGTATCATTTCAGTCTATAGAAAATACTTTGACAGTTGCAAACAACTACTTTGCATTCATAACTCTGCATCTACTCAAAGTATCATCGACAAATTGTTGTTATTTATGGCTTTAGTATGATGCATTTCTTTCATTAAATTGTTCTTCATAAAATGCAATGTTATTTTCAAGGGTCCGTTTATATTTTATTTCTTGACAATAAAATGATGGCATACAATCTGCCTAAGATGATCAACGTGGGATCAATAGTTCGGACATGCAATCGAGTATCGTTAGTATTTGCTGTATACCACTCTACTGCTTCAAATAGTCAATGGAGAGTGGATAGATCAATTGATTGAATAGATTTGGATTGATATTCTGATAACCTTGAAGAACATTGAATAGGCCGTTGTCGTACTTGTAGTATCAACAATCATTTATCTATCAACTTGATTAATTACTTGGTGACGGCATTTTAACCCAAAAGTTAACAATATTTTGATAATGTCTAATCATCGTAGAATCATACACTAAGATCACATAAATTTCACTCAACCTAATGAATTGAAACAGAATGTTATATAACGAAAGTGATGTGTAGCAAATGTGTCCATATCACTTGAAGTAAGATAATTGGGCGTATTTTCTCTCCACATTCGACAAACGAGCGTCTGCCATAGACTCGAATTTACTAATTTATTCAAAGAAATTCGGTCTTCTACAAATTGGAAAAAGCCTGAATGTATTTCGTGTCATATGTAAAGAACGATCTTCGTTCTGAACTTACCATGGAGCATTTGTTATCGGTACAATGTTTGCAATGCGATTGATGTGGACAAGATCAGCGACGTGACACCCATCATCTTCAATGTTGGATCTGCTGAGGCACACGTATTCGGTTTAATTTGTAACAATGGTTCACTTTATGACCAATATTTACTATGACTGAGTCGTTTTTCGATTAAATAGAGAACTTTAAAGTGATTACTGGCTGTCGTGTTTTTCTCATGCCACAGTAACTGTTCCACATGAATCGATTATAAAGAGACACAATCTGAGTCTAGCATCATGTAATATTCAACTTTGATTACTTGGGCAACCACCAATTTAAAAATTATTTGTAGGCGATATGAATGCGTGTGCTTATTTTTCAAGAGAAAATCATCGATCAGGACTGATATTAACTATGGTCAATAGTTGGCATTATTGCCAGTCAGAAACGATTCCAATAAAAGCAAATGTTGTGGCGATACTAGGAATATCACTTTAACCAGATGTCGTGAATCCAGATGACATACGAGTGCGGCTTATGTAAGTGATATTCGCATGAATTCAGACCATGCTATGACGATGATAATGGTAAGACGATTGTCTTGTTGTATGTCTACAAGATATTAGAATATGCAAGTGAGATTGAAAAACAAACTTGGAGTGGGATCGGTTATCAAAAGGCAACTAATAATGGAAATGAAAAGACATGGAATAAGGTGTCGTAAATGCAAGTGACCAAAGCGAAAGACTGTATTGCATGATGCTTTTATCTACAATCTAGATAAAACTGTAAAAATCTTTTTACAATATTTGACTTTACGAGTAGTGCTTGATAGCGGTGATGATAAAACGGTTATTTAATACCAATTATTGATCATTAGCCTACAGTTATGCACGTATATGTCTGAAATGGTCAAGAAATTGACAAATATATAATGATAAAACCAATAGATGCATTTTCTTCTCATTTTCACTTTTCCTCCTCCTTGATCCGAATTTAGAATAGTTTCTGTGCTTATTGTTCCTTTCGGAATGCTCATTCACGCCGCCCATCTTTTTCATTTTCTTCTCTTTTTATTTAGTTTAGTCTTGAGACTGCGTGGGGGTATGAGTGTCTGCTGCCGTTACCCACATCTACAACCACAGTCACACTCGCCTATAATGAGGATCTGTTGCTAAGTGTCTGCAATGGAAAGGGGTGACCCAGGTAGATAAGACCTTTAAGAAAATTTGTTTAAACACGTTAAGGTTCTGCATGTTATAATGCCGTTTCAACGAAATACTATCGTTAAAATGGTCTTATTACGTAATTTTGAAACCAGTTAAAACGCACTACCACATCTTCAACCTGTTAAAGTGTGTAATTTTTTCGAAATTTACGCGTTTTTCAGTCAGTCTCACTATTGTTTTTACGAGTTAAAACGTGTTCACAGGACTCAATAGATTTCAATGCAGTAATGTCTGATAGACAGCTTGAATTAATTTTTTTTCTTTTGATTCTACTTAACTGTGTTTAATGTCGACTCACTGTTGCTCATTTATTTAGCAGAATATATGTTTTTTTATATTAATGTATTATTCTCATGAACGTTAGCATATAGATTGCTAAATCCAAGACAACATACTCAGTATTTATACAACATGTGGGCACATATTTATATTTGAACTGATTTTTGAGAAGATGAGAGACTATTTACGAATATTACAATAGAAAAGTTACTTCTTACTTTATAATCTATTTCACTGATTATTGCGCAGCAACATCCTTCTCATGAAAATAAATTTTTTCTCGTTTCATTAAGTCAAGATAGGATCAGTGTAACCAATTGAGAAATATTCTAACGTAAAGAACAAGAAATGAATTCGGCACTTTAGTTAATTTTATGTTCTTTGTCTTTCTTCTACTTTGTTTTACACAATTTAGTCATATCAGCCATAGATCTAGCGTCATCAACTATATCAGCTTTTTTTCTTTTTTCATTTCTATCAACGATGCTGATGAGTTGTTATTTGGCTTTTAGTTCGATCATAGAATCAAAACTAGAAAATAATTGAATAAAAGTAGTTGATATCCTCAAAGTCAATCTCCGAATAGATTCCTGTCGGTAAATGCGAAGCTGTGATGGAAGTTACGCACATAGCAGTTATTTACCCGCACACAGTTACTTCCTATTATAATAAAATAAGTGAATTCTATAGGGTAAAGAGACAACTCAGCATTTCATTATTACTTGAGAGCTACTTAAAACTATACATCCTAACTATTTTAACTTTATTCGCGCCGTACAACAGTGGATGTATCGATGTACGGTGGGAATAGAGTAAAAACAGTTAGAAAGTATTGTTTTAACTAGCTCTCAAGTAATGATAATGTATTGAGTTGTCTCTTTATTCTATAGGATTTGCTAGATTCCGAAATGAAACAGGTAAAAACTCGTTTCAAAATTTTAATGTGTATATAACACGTTAAAATATGCGACTTTTACGATTTGGAACGCGTTTATTTTTGACCCATTTTACGAGTTTCTTATTGATTTTGTCTGACTGGGAGGCCACGTAACAGCGACTTAAAACTTATACTCAATGTTTTCTAATATTTATATTGTTTATTCTAATAGACATATCTTACCAGAGCATTTTATAGCCTATAAATAAATGTTGTAAATAAATTTGCATAAAAACTTCTTGTTATCTATCTGGTTGTTAAATATTGTTTTCTTTTAGTGCGATAATAGGGTTTTTTTTACAGATTATTTTAACTATATCTATGTATGTTGGGTTCAAAATTCAAATTGACCCAGTCAAAAGTGAAATTTGAATTTCCCGTAGACGAAATTGGAATTCATGTCAATAAACAGGAAAAGATAGACAAAGAAAAGAAATCAAAGTATACCAAGACTTTTTCTTATTATTTCATAAAATCTTATTAACAAATATTATATGAGGCTGTGTGAGTACGAATGTGTTATTCGATGTGGGTGTAGAATGTAGCTTGTGGAGAGTAGAGAAAATGTGTCCTCAACCACATCTACAACTAAAAACAAATATAACCGACATCCTTGTCATTAAAATTCTTGGGAAGTTTTTTTATTCTGGTACTTCAGTTTTTCCCATGAAGTCATCCGAATTGAAAACGTCTTCTCAATTCTCTTACAGTTTCAATCTTTCATCTAAATAAGATTTAAATGTATCTGGAATTCTAGGCCATGATCTATTCAATTCTTATGATATTGACTACAAGGCGAGGATGTACTATAGTTATATATGGCGTTAATAGGTGTCTAATTACGGGTAGATGATAGCAATGCGATTTCTACTTGGTTTTATTAGAAAAAACTCTGTGTACAAGAATTGTTTCAAGAATCACTTCATTTGTATTTGATTAATATTCTATTTTCTTCATTTTCGATGTCGTCGATTGAGTAACCACACGCGTCGATAATACCGAACTGATTATTCAACTCGTATAGGCTTTCTTTGCCGACTAATTGAAGAACTTCATAGAGATTACGCAGCGTTTGACAACGATGTAAATATTCTAAACAATCCTCATCGTACAATGGCCACCGGTCGTCAAGTTCTTGAACTTTGTGGAGGTACATTGGACAACGGCTAGAATTAGACTGCCAATCATGGTTGTGTTCGGATAAGTTCGGATAGTCGTTGTCGTCGACATCACAATCTTCCTCTTTCTTTCCACAAAAATAGCACCATCTTCCGCGACATCGTTCACAAACCATATGCGTACAATTATCATCTTTGATACCAGCCAGTTCACAATGAGGACACTGTCTTAGAGAACCGGTTTCAATGGCTTTCTCAATCAGTTGTTTGCAATAGCGATATTGAACGCAACGAGATCGATGCATTAATTCATCAATATCATCTTGCACAGCATTCAGACATATTAAACATGATCGTTTACCACAATCAGGATGTTGACAGGCGAGAAATTGAACAGGACACGCGTCAGTAGTGTGGATTTCCAGATAAGGACAAAAAGGACCTGTTGAAAATTAATTCATCAAGAGCACAGTCTTAGTCAGTTTGAACTTTTTTTAAAAGTACTTACATTGTACTAATTCTTCGCAATCTTCGAGACATTCTTGTGACCAGTAGAGTGACAAAACACAAGCAACATATTGCTCATAATAGTTTTGATCGATAATTATGCGTTCAACACACGTTTCTTTGAAAGTCGTTTGACATGCTCCACATTTGAGCGGATAGTTGAGTGTCGGCTGAGCAAAAAGCATGCCAATCATTGTGCTAATGCAGTCCGAACAAGTCACTTTGCGACATTTGTCATTGATGCATATCAAGTGGTTATCAGTCACGGTAATATTCGATTCGCATATTCCACAGCTGAGCTTGTTTTCTTGCGGTGATGGTATTTCCATCGCTGGTGTTGGTTGCACAGTAGACTCTGTATTGTTGTTCTGTACAGACATAGTGTTAGCATAGAAAAAAAGTGAATCACAAATCTATTAGTGAATAATGACAGTAAACCTGGCAAGACCAAGGTATTGATAATGTGTTGAAGTCACAGTGACTATAAATACCGATAGAATTAACGCTGATTTCATCATCGGCTTTTCTTTGATACGCTGTTATAACTGGGGAATCCTTTGTGGTCGCAAAAAAATGATGTAAGCAACATTTCGATAATGACATGCTACTCATGCAGTATTTCGATAGAATGACGCAATTACAAGGGAACTTTTCTCATTTCTTACTTCTTATCTATGTGTCACGTCATGACTGTAGCGTCATCGAATGCGCCATAATGAAGAAAGAAAAGAACTGTTGAAAATACGAACGACATCATCTTTTCGAGTCAATGAAAAAAGTATTTCGACAAGTGTGATTTATTTCATTATGCGCGATACACTATCAATTCCATATGTTTGGAAGTGAGATCGAGCTTGAGAACACATAAAATGATGGATGTTTTCATACCACGTTTTTCCAGTTTTTCTCGAAACACTACAGAATACATCATATTCCGATACCTGAGTAACGAAGAAAACTACATTGCAATATTTTAAAAATTCGACATTTCATCGGATTAGATCAGAACTGATTTAGTCTCGGCGCCAATAGGAAAGAAGCATCAACTATTTTGAAAAATTGATGAAATCTTTTGAAAAACTCTACAGTTCCACTCCTAGTTCCCATGATCAACAGATAAGTGCTTCTTACCAAGCATTCGATGAGTTGGATGGTATCTATGATTCATCTTTTCATCAGTTCTACTTTGAAGATAAGAATGAAATGCGTGAGTAAGTGAAGTTTTCGTTTTATTTAACTCCGTTCAAAAAAAAATAATTCATAAAACTGCGGACTTGCTGTTAGAAAAACTTTAAAATACTATAGCAAATATAGATTGCCATGCCACATACAACTCGAACATCAATCTTTTCATCTAATTGAGAACAGGTAAAGAGTCGTGGAATGAATATGAGCAACACATCAAACAATAGACGCATGAATGATTCTTCTCGGGTATTGTTGGAGCGTAGGTGTGGATGTCTGTGAAGAGAAGATCTACAACCACACTCACACTTGAAAACATTCCTGTTCTTGCTTTCATCATCTTTACGAATAATCGGGAGAGTGAGTCCTTCAGTAGGAAGAAAATTCTATCTCATATCACGTGCATAGCTCTCTTAAAATAGAAGGGTGTGGGTGTGTGTCGGTATGTGGGTGTGGGTGTGTATGTGTGTGGGTATGTGTGTGTGGGTGTGAGTGTGTGTGTGGGGTGTGGGTGTCTATGAATGATATTAACACGCCCCCACACCCACCCACCCACACCCACACCCTACTCTAAGAGTAAATTGAATCCTTCAATAATTCAATCCAAAATATTAATAGAATTTAAAGAGTATTGAATAAACAATATATCTAGTGAAAAAAAAAGCTTTTGTAATATATATATAGTTAATTATTTGGGGTATAAAAGTGTTCAGAAATAATGAAAAATGATTTGATTCTTTTCGAATAATAATTTCAATAATGATGAAAATTTCATCGACAAAATATTTAATATATTGGTTAATGAACACATTATTTTGCTTGATTACATGGAAAATATTTTATTTCAATTCTATTAAAGGTTCATCGAAATTTGTATGTAATTTAATTGAAAATGATAAATAAATTTTGTCTAAAATCGGATTGATTAAACAAATTTAAAAATATATCACTTTTCGAAACATTCATTTCGAAGTTTAATTTATATGGTTATGGTATTTTTTTATCTTTGTTTAATTCATATTGGAAATTTTAATAATAAAATAAAAAAATTTTAAAAACACTAAATAAATGATGAATTTAATGAAGAAGAACTTGATGATGATATTTTTCAAGAAAGAATTCGTTTAATATGAAAATGAGATTATTTAAATGATTCACTTACTTGTATTAACATTAACAAAAACAAAATATACCGGAAAAAAGATAATCTAGCTCTTAATCATCTTGCCGAGTTTAACAATAATAGTAGTTTCAATTTTTCGGATTTAATAGAGTTGGTCTAACCTTCTTATTTTTAATTAAATAATAAATTACTTTTCTTTTGTTATTGACAACATGTAAAACATTTTGTTCAAATTAATTATTGGTGGAGAAAATCTTACTAATAGTTTTACTTCTATAAATGACAAAACAGATCGAAAATTCTTTGAAAGAATTGGTCGAGTCATCAGATATTATCTTCAATATGATCATATTATCGATAAGTTAATTTTAGAAGATTATTTCTATGTATTTAGATGTTTACGTATATTTATGAAACATAAACTTACACAAATAATTCAAAGTGCTTCATTATTATTTTTATTTGATTTATTTATTAAATAATTTTAAGTAAAGGAATTATTAGGAGAATACATGATGCTTTCGTTTGTATTAGTTTATTTTTATATGTCATTTGTCTAATTTGATTTTGAATACAAATCAAAACTTGAATATTTCATACGAATTTCAAACAATAAAAGCATAAAATTTTGCTGAATTATAAGTAACGTCGTAAATTATAAAGAAATTTCTATGAGCAACTAAGATGTATACCTACTCTCGAAAGAATAACTAAGAGACAAAGTCAGATTAGTAACTTTAACTGATCTTTGTTAATGTATATATGTTATAACTAAAATTCTTATATAACGGTAGTCTCTCTTTGATGTGAACGTGAGTGGGTGTAAACTTTAGTGCTATGGAAAATCATATCCACACCTACGCTCAACTTCATGCACCTCTGCTTTACCTATCATAAACCATGAGCATAATATGGCTGTTAACCCTATTTTTTCTCTCCTTCAGAACAAATGATATGATCTGGGTAAATAGGAAAAAGTCTGACAGGAAAAGGCGCGCTCTGAACGATATTGTAGATGAAATGTTTCGCAAAGGCAGTTCAAAATCATTTCCAAGAATTTTCTCAATCTCTAGTAGTTCCTGCTCAACGAGCGATTGACGTTAAATATAATCATGCATTAAAAAATCAAAATCCACTGGATACATCTCGGTAACTTTGATTGAAATTATCTCGTTTGAAAGTTGCTTGTTCCTATGGAAAAAGTCTGAGATCTGATGCAAATCTGTTTTCGTTTTGCAACAGCTACAGTACCTATTTTTTCGCAAATAGATTTCATAAAATCTCGATGACATGATATTTGAAAGAGGTTCTCATTGTGATTTTATTTCAAATGGAAATACTACTCTACACAGGATGTAATAATTAGAAAAATCATGACAAAGTCATCCATGTTGCCAGATACGTTCGAAGAATGTTGGCTGTCGATTGATAGGATGGCTTTCCAATGCTGTAATTTCCTCATCGGTCAAGCGCCATCCCAAACACTCGGCATTTTGTTCCGCTTGGTTTCCGTCTTTAGCTCCGCCAAGCGGAATCACGCCTGAAAATAAAGCATTCATTATATAGTACAGATCCAAACATCATGTTTTTAAGTTTTTCTCTTCAATGATCAAGATAAATGAACAAATAGTTCTCAATTTTTATCTTTTGATAAAATGAAGAAAAAAGTTAATAGTTTTTCTATCATCTGAAAAACATGCATTCTGAATTGTAATCAGTATAAAATTTAAGGTAGCACAAATTGGAAGCACGAAACAATTATTCTTCAAGAAATATCAGCTCAAATGGTTGAAAAATCTTTGGATAGCAGTCTCGAATTTCCATGAAACTCATTTATCGAACATGAGCTGATGTGATGATAATTAGAGAATGTCAATGGCGTTCCAATTAGATATATCCTGCTCAATTGATACAAAAGAGACATTATGCTTTGTTGAAAAGATACAATGTCCTTAAGAAAATAAACACACTAATATTCATGCAAAAATGAAAGCTAGATTGAATACCTTTACATATCACGTAATTGAGAGCAATGGACGAAACGCTAACATTGCGTTTGACAGCAATGCTTCGCATTGTTTCTAGTAATGGTTCCAATTCATCCATGTTGATATTCGAACACTTACGATTTGCAGGAGGTGGATTTGTTTTCGAATATTTACCTGTCAAACCACCCATGGCCTAATTATTACGAGACAAAATATGCACACGAATATAGCAGTGAGTATGGATCAGAAAAGTAATTCTTTAACTTACAAGTGGACAATATCCCAGAACAGCAACACCTCGTTTGTGACATTCAGCAATATGGCCAGATGTCTCCGGCAATCGTCGAATAAGCGAATATTCGACTTGATTCGATGCAAGCTGAATGCCATGCTTTTGTAAACAATCATACATTCTGATCATTTCTGCTGTTGAATAATTCGAAATGCCAACCGTCTTGGTGAGACCAAGTTTGACAGCTTCAGCTAGTGCATCACCAACAACTTCAATGGAACGAAGATGAATGGGACCATGAATTTGATAAAGATCAACGCATTCAACCTAAAACAGAACAAAGAATTGAAATCATTTTCTCAAGTGGTAAGTTTCTGAAAAACAAAGCTATTTCGCTTATTTTTCGGGAAAATCTGATTGCTTTCTAATTTTCGGAGGTTTCAAAAGAAAATCCCTATGAGCTTTAGATTTTTTGATTCAGCAACAGACATTCTTGTATAGAATGAAATCTTCAAACAGGTTTTGTTTTACTGTTTAACAAAGCACTACAATATATAGCTTTATTTTCAGAACAAATACAGATTGAATGTGAATATTCGAAAGTGAAGGTCCTCTGCCTTTTTTTCTTGCATAGATATCTATGAAAACAACATGAATAAAATACATGCTTCACATACAATGTCCTTGTAAATATGTTCTTATTAATATCATTATGAAGTAAGAATGACTAGATGGCATCGCTATTCTCTTTGGAAAAAGACTGCATCAACTACTCTTATTCTTCTTCATTAAGTTTCCTTTACATTCAATATTGTCAATCGTTTTTTTTTGAAAATTCGTTTTCATGGAATACATTCATTTCATGACCGATCAATTCACACTGATAAATACATATGATCTCAGTGACAATGGCCGAAGCAGACTATCAATTTATTCGTGTAAATTTTGCTTCCGCTGAACGAAGAGTCAATGAGGACCAGAATATAGTATGAAATTGATCATTCTCACTATTTTTCTGTTTCTTACGCTGAACAATCTCTGATAAATTCATGAGCAAATAGTGATATTCTACAGCACACCTAACAAGTTCAATTTTTTTTTCTCCAATGAAAATCGGAATAATGTAAAATTCACCTTATTTTGATCTAGTAATTCAAGAAAAAACTCGACATAAAGCATTTTGATTAAAAAATATTGGTTGGCAAACAAAAAAAAATAGAGACGATCCTCAATAGTCACTTTGAAAGCAGTAAAAATTTCCACTGCTACCCCATAATTAGTATCCTGCTGGCACTTCTTTTTCTCTTACCAAATGGCAAAAATGCTGAAAAGCAATTCTTCAGAACGGTTAATAAACGAATGTTTCTGTCGTATTACGAGCTTCACAAATTGATAATAGAAAGAATACTATTTAGCTTTTGCAGCGAAACAATAACTGATTTTTATATTTTCAGAATAGATTGTGAAGATACGTTATTTTCTTTTTCCTTTTTAGAAAAGGTTTGGTGTGCGATTATGGTCGCTTAAAACGTCGTCGAATAAAATCGCAAATTCGATAAAATAGGTAACTTGATTTGAGTAGCCTGAAAACTGTATTACCTTTAATCTTGCAAGACTTTCTCGAAGAGCATTAATGAGCGAAGACGGATAGAATAACTTGAAAGGAGTAGGAAAAAACTTCGTAGCAATCACAATTTCTGCAGCAGTTGGATGATTTTCTTTGTAGCGTGCAATACAACGTTCACTAGACATCAAGAATTTTCATTGTTAACCTCAAAGATCACGTTTTCTGGTTACCTTTCGCCATTGCCATAAATTTCAGCTGTATCAAACGTGTTGATTCCCTTGGACATCGAAATATCAAAAGCATCCTTGGCTTTTGGATCTGATTCAGAAGTCCAATTCCAAGTATTTGTATCACCCCAGGCCCAAGTACCCAGCACTATTCGAGTAAGCATATGCTAGCATAGATTGATATGCAAAATATTGTACTTACCGAGAGGAGAAACCGAAATACGATTTGCAAGCTTGATTCTTGTTTCAGCAGTTGGAATAACATCAACAGGTAGATAAACATTGTGAACAAAAGTAGAAGAGGTAGCCATGATCTCTGTATGAGATAAAGAGAAAAAATGAGACATTTCTTGAAAATATTATACGTTCTCACAGTAAAACATTACAGCTTACGTCTGTCAGATAAAGCTATCAGTACAGGAGAATACGTGATTCACCTTGATTGTGAAAAAGACTGATGTATTTAGCAAAAGAAACATCCATATAACTAAAACAATATTATCTGAAATTGGACGATCGAGGTACGAACATGATCATCATTGAAGCTGAAATATTTTGCCAAGTTCGATTTTTAACTTCATAGATAGAGATCAAGGTTGTTTTGAAACAAAGTGCTTAAGTTTCATTTTATCAAAAACTTCAGAAAGGCAATGCTGAGATAGTCTACTTCGAATTCAATGCTGTTATTTTAGAATTTTGAAGTATAAAATTACTTTTATAATCTCTTTCAAGCTTTTAAGGAAGTTCTACTTTAATAGGTATCGACACACTGTATTCACACGACGGTAGTCAATAACTTTTGAAATATTCGTTGCAGAATTATAGTCCGTTCAACAATGTTCAGACTATTAAAAAAACAGGAAATATTAAGTATATGCTTTGCATCAGTTTCATTACTTCTGTAATTTTTATAATTTGTGAAGATTCCCATGACTCTGAAATATCCTGAATTCTGAACATACCGAAGTCTCTTGATTTTTCCTTGTCTTGGTAATATCTACGTCTGAAATGTCAATGGCCATATTTCGATGACACACATCAGTGATTTACAATTTTCTCACTGTATGATATATTTGCAAGCAGTCAAAGAAAGTTACATGTAAGTAACTGCAATTAGACAACGTTTGCAATGTTGCCGCGTGATTGAAATCAATGAAAAACGATGCATATAGATAATTATATGGCAGTTATGGTCATCAAGTCAAATTTATTTTTCAAGCGTATTGATTTTGAGAGTAATTTTGGGCGAGAAACTTCACGGTGACTGCGTATACATCATTGATAAAGCATTTATATTGAACGAAATGCGATCAATCATTGAAAATTATAAAATGGTGATTTTGTTTTTACATTTAAGTATCAGTAGCGAATTGAAATTGTTATCAGTGAAAGAAATAAGTTTAAGGATTAACTTAGTAGAAGAAAAGTAAGTATAAACACAGAAAAGCTACAGAGGAAATAAGAGGAAATCCAAAAGAACATTACATAAAAATTCAAAGAATGAATGAAAAAAAAGAAAATGATAATTCAATGATTGTACTAGCAAAGTAGATTGAGGGTTAGCTGGTTTATCTCTTGCTTTTCTCACGATCGGTACTGCTCTTTGCTGCAGCCGGTTGCTTGCAATATTTCAAGCGAATAGCCATGCCGAAAATATATTCACCAGATGTCAAATATTTTTCTGAATTGATAAAAAGTTGTCCACTTCTTATTTGTATATTTATTTGAATCGACGTGTGCAATCGATTGTAAATCACGAACTGATGTATAACATGTTTTTGGAAAATCATTGGAAGTACTAATTATAATTTTTGTTGATTTGGTCTACTAATATGATAAAGTCTATAATTGCAAAGATTTTGTTGATTCTCTAGCAAATATTTTGCGTTAATTGAGAAAAAACTTCGTTCAATTGACTAATTAATGACAATATTTGAAACTTGTTGTCAAAAATCTTGATCAAATATAATGTTCTGTAAATGCTGCGTCAGTGTTAATTATTTTATTGGTTATTTTTTTTCCTGTTGTTCATATTCGATTTCTTCATAAATAATGTTGGTCCTAATATGCATACAATTGTAGAATTGGATAATGAAAGCATTCCAATATAAAATTTAATTGAATTTGCTGATTTTGAAGCAATTATATCAACAAACTTAATTATTTTAAAACTGACCATTTAAATAATTTACTGATCATTCATTTGTTTTACTGGCCACTTGAATAATAGTGAAAAGAAAACTATACTTATTCTTCGGTGGTTATCGTTAACGATGTGATTGTGCTTGAAATATAAACATCTATTGAAATCAGGAACCACGGTTGAGTTGTACTGAATTAGAAATCACTAGGACAGTGTCTAGAAAATATTGGTCCCTTAAAGTAATGACTTTTGCTTTTCCACATTGAGATTATTCAAACATCGTTCACTGATTATGGAAGACATGGCATCGACCTGAAATGAACAACAGGACAATATAATTAGCATTTTCATTTTCTCAAAGATACAGACAGAAAAATGTGATATATGTGTGGGTCTGAAGTGTGCTTATTTTTACTGGCGGGAATGTGTATGACGTGTGCCTATTGTTATGTGATTGTGCTTGTCTGAGATTCGATTATCGTTATGTGAGTGTAGGTATGTATTGGTTAGTGACTTGAGACAAGGCAATCACACCCACAGCCAAACCCTGTGTCATGTATAGAATTGAAAATGCATTCGGTTGAGTAAAAATTTAAAGGTTTTTTCTCTAAGCAAACAGCTGAAAACCTATAAAAACATTTTTTTCCCGGCTCATCGCCTTATAGTTTTAGTAATTCAGCTAAAGGCTCGCATAATGAACTATGTGAACTGTAAAATCTAGCGGCTCGGATGCAACTCAATGAGCACTATCGATTTGTATGATTCGCCAAACATTTATTCTAGAAGGTGTGTTAACTGAAAAATTCAGCGGGTCAAATAAAACTAAACAAGATCGATTGATTGGTGTCAGTTTCATGTACATATATGACTATTCAGTTATAATGATCAAGTTGAGGACCGAAACACAAATTACGGTACTGAAAGCGATATGAACTGAGAGATCTCATTCAGTTTTGCCTGGCACGACGTGTCTGAAAAGTGGCACATGTTTCACCAAGAAAAATTGGTACCAATCGATAATGGTCGCCGACTTGTATCTAATCCGCAAGATTTTATTATTAACACAGTTTGTGGTACGAATTTTTGACCTAACTACTTGAATTTTGAGGTAATCAGCATAAAAAGACGAGGTGACCAGGTATTCGGCTATTTTCTTCGAGAAAAGGTCTTTAAAAATATACAGCATCGATTGCATTTTTAATTCTGTAGTTGATACAGCCAAGAGATTTTTCGTCATAAGCCAGGAAATGAACTTTTGGTCGAGATACTTGAATTCATCGGTAGTATGACTTGTATTTCGTCAATTCAACTCTGAGTTCTCCATGAAGTCTGATTAATTATACGCTAGTTGATAGAGTTGTCGAATTGATGGACACACAGTTAAATTGAAGTGTGGCACAACGATCAGTGTAAATGTTAGACAGTACTATTTGACTTTCATTTATAGAATTTCAAGTACAGAATTTGTACAAATGAAGAGATCATTTACCTGATCGCAGCGCGTCCTAGTAGTCACCTGATATCTGCAAATCTTCGGATTAGAATTATCATATATAAACTTACACATTGTACCCTTATTGTAGTATTAGGACATCTCTCTTGAAAAACCATCATAGTGCCTATTATAGTGCTGTAAATACATGTTCAGCAATACATTGATTTGAGCTGAAACTGTCAAGTTATTCTTATCTTGCAGTCTATCGGCTGTGAAAATTTTACCCAAATCGGTAGATGTCAATTGATTTGAACGAAAATGATGCTTCTTTATGTAATGGATTCATTTAGAGAAATCGAATAACTTTGAGAAGTTATCGTCCAGTCAAACTTCGTGATCCCATACTAATGGTAACAGTTCCAATTAACGGTAAGCCTATGGTCGTTTTGAAAAACGTTTTAGCGGGTGTCACTCGGTTGAACAGTAGAAACATTTTCGTGAAGCGGATCAATCTCTTTAGCCTATAAATTATAGCATGCATACGAGTTAAAGTGTTAGTAGTGAGCAAATATCCAACGGCAAGAATACACATATTGCCGTTACCAATATGAAGGTTCGGCAAAATTTTCAGAAATGCTACCAATCCTAGTAAGGAAATGTCACCTAAATATGATCACCTGAGAATAGTTTAAGTTAGTAAGAAACCGTTTTTTCTTGATTTTCATTCAAAATCAATATCCGAGTCATAATGAATCCGATAAATTTTAAAAAATTAGTCTACGCAGCTAAAGAAATGCGTTCTATATATGAGAAATTCCTTTTTTACCTGAGTCTTGAAAGAAGGTTCAAATAAATAGAAAACACTCTTTTCTTTTAAACTTGGTCATGCTTACAGCAGAGCCCTTAAATCAAATCATAAGTTGATAGAGCTCGTCAACTTCTATAAAATAAACCAACGATTTTTTTGATACAGTCGTTCAACCAAATATTAGCCTAAAAGAGCTTTGTAATTTCAGGAAACGTGTATCTATTAGAAGTATTTCGAAAGGTCCTTTTAGACATTGGCCGATGAAATTTTTTCAAAGTGGTATTCTTCTATGGTACATTTAATTCTTTACAATCCGCAGTCATGAACTGACTGTATATACGTTATAGAATGAATGCTAACCGAAAACTCTCGAATATGCTATCAAGTTCCCAAAAACAAAAGAAAGCATCGGCATGATTTACAGATTGAATGGTAATGTTGCTGTTCGATTGCAGGCGAACCTAGTCACAATAGCAGTCATAAGCTAAAAATGAATTTAGTTGGGAGCAGAAGAAAAATCAGTTACACGCAATAGACATAATCTAGTCTAATCAATGTTTTACTCAGGTCTCTGAAGAATGATTGGAATATTCATCAACAGGAATAATAATATGAGGATTGGCTGTGCGCATCTTTCTTTTCAAGTAAAATGTGAAATGAACTAGTCGTGGTATGATAATTTTCAGAACTGTTATGAAACCTCCAATCAAATCGATCAATGTCGTGATAATGTAGATCGTATCATTTCTGGTCTTATGTGTATAGCTACACTCCACTGGATGACACTCATTAAAGTAGTCAGCATAGGCAGGTGACCAGTTCCAGTCTTCTACCATTAATTTGTCTAATAAATCAGTCACTGTACTATTTGTCAAGAATTGAGTGGGTGCCGATGCACTCATCACTGTCACATTTATTGGTGAACTGAATTGAAAGTATGATATCAGCTCATCGAAGCACGTTTGATTGTAGAAACATTCGAAACTTGATTGTAGCAATGCTTCTAATAGATAGCATCCAACATGCATACCCGGAACAGCATAAAGTATCTGGATGTTCAGCTCATCACATAGAACGGATTGTTCACTACAAGCTAAACTCGTTAAACATATACGATCACTATATTGCATCGCTGTTACGGTCAGGAATGTATTATTTGGTTCTTGTGTTACTAAAGCGTTTGATTGAATAGTTGATTGAAGGGCCTTGGCTTGGGTAGTGTCTCTAAAGATTCGCAATGATGATAAAAACTCATTGGTTGTAGAGAATTGAAATTGCATGACGAAGGATCGTGCTTGTGATTGAAACAGAAGTGATGGTATCACAGCGATGCTCAAGTATTGCGTGGCATAGAAGCGAGTCACACTATTCGTGATCGTAGTATTGACTACTTTGCACAACGAGTCGAGAGCTTGAAAAGTGAGTAAACTTATTACTTGAAAGTTGTTACTCCACGAATTCGAGTTCATCCATATCTGTCGAAGATAGTTTATTCAATATGGTGTAACAAAACTACTTGAACGCACTTGATGTAATGTGTAGTTGATACACAGAAACTTTTCATACTTAATCGATATTTGTGTACAAGGACAAGTGAGGGCTTGAGAATATTTATCGTACAAGTATAAATACTTGCTGAACATAGGTGCTTTGACAGTAACAGACTTAGTAACGGTAACTGTTGATGTGCAGAGAAGGAGAATAGTCATTGAGAGAATAAAAGATATAATGAAAAGTCGTGTAGAGATGATTTGATTTCTAAGTTCATGCTGATCAGTTGAAAGTAGAATAAATGCGAAAATATTGACGTTGTAAATATGTTGCAGATAATCACGAATAAGTATGCGAATCGATCAACGATTGATCGCTGCAACAAAGTTAACACCATAATTGAAGTCTTTAAAATCGATGAGTTGGTGACTTCAGGTCTGCGAAGAGCTTTATGGGCTTTATTTGCTGTTTCCAACTAATTACAGAAGTGTTTATCAGGGGGTCTTTGCATAAATTCTAAGGATAAAGCACAGAAACGTAGATTTGTCTGCTTGTCGGTCTGTAAAACAGTAAACACATAGCAACTATGATACTAATGAATATTTAGGTTAGCAAAAAACGACAACTATGAATTAGGATTCAAAATAGCCGAAGATTAGTAACAGATGATGAAGAATGCAAAGTTCGTATATACTTTCTATATCATCGCATACCACCGTGTTTCTTCGTATCATATATGGAAGAATACAACTGTCTTCGACAAGATATTGACTAAAGCGGAAGTCATTTACGAAATCTGGGAACCGAAGAGTTGAGCACGAGGAAAGTTAAGCACGAAAAAATAAATATCAACATATATATGAGCATAACAATCAGAGAGACATAAATGTATTGAAATAAGATCAAACACAAAATTATAAACATGAAAGATATCAATTTGCTTAAATTTATTCTAATCAGCAACACTTAATGAATAAAGAATAAAAAAATTAATCGCTAGTATAAAATAATGACGGAACATTTGTTTTCTCACATTGACAATTTTTCAACATGGCAACTATTTCTAATAATTGAACAACAAAACAAAAACCACGTTTAGATCTCGATGGTTAATCATATATAAAAGATTGATCTACTAATGAAAAAACGTACCGGCGTTGTATAAAATACTCGACAGATTTATGTCGTTCTCGGCTTCATACATGTGTTATTACGAATAATATTATTAAAACACCAATAGAACATACACGTAAATCTGATGGTATATCATTTGAACAACGAAAGTTTGATGAAAGAATTGCTCAACGTGCTCGTTTTACTCAAGAAACACCAGATTTTATTGTTACTGATTGTTACAGAGGTAAAAATACACAAATTATGGAAAAACCTTTTATTGATAAAAGTTGGTCTATGTATATATAGGTATGACTGATCAAGATATCTCTCGTTTATCTTCACGTGATAACATAAAACGTCGAATTAGAATGTTTCGTCAGAATAAACATGTTATAGCAGCACCAAATGATCCAAGTTTTGAATCTATTCCTACATCTTTAACCAAAACTGTTCGTCCAGATCAATTCTTGCGGTGTGACACTGGTCCAGATATGCATTTCAATGTATAAAGTATTATATTCTGCACTAGTTTTTTCTTATTTGTGTTTTCGAAGGTAATGACAGAATACTGATATTTGCAAGCACTGAAAAACTCGATATTTTACAATCAGCTAGTGATTTTCTTGTTGAAGCAACCTTTAAAGTCGTCCTGAAAATCTTTTATCAACTATATATAGTTCACATAATATATCGTGGTCATGTTGTACCTGTATTATATGCTTTATTACGACGAAAAGATGCTCCAACATATAAAAACTTGATTGATAGAGTACTTGAATTTGCTCCACATTGGACTCCTGATTCAATTATGCTTGATTTTTAGCAAGCGTGTATAGGTGTTTATAATACAAGTTTCCTTAATACTTCATTATCTGGTTGCTATTTTCACTTGCGACAAAATGTTTACCGAAAGCTGCAGGTAATTAAGTAATAGATAACCAACTCACTAGTTATATAATTATTATAAATTTTTGTATTTAGTCACTTGGCTATCAGAATAAATACAAAGATGATTCATTATTTCCTTATAATATACACAAAATAGCTGCATTAGCCTTTCTAAAGTCCGACGATGTTGTAAAGGGTTTTGAAGCTTTATCATTAGCTCTTGATGATGACGATTATCAAAGTATTGTTGATTACTTCGAGGAAACATATATCGGTAAGTGGTTTTGATCCTCAAAAACCAAAAATCTCACGTGTTAGTGTTTTAGGATGATTACGGGCTAATCTCACAAGACGAAAACCGACGTTCAGTATTGAATTATGGAATATGTACAACCGGACCACGCACTCCTTAATGAGAACAAATAATGCAGCTGAAGTCTATCATCGTCGAACTGGTTCAATATTCCAATGTGCTCATCCAACACTGTGAGTGTTTCTTCAGAAATTAATCGACGAAGAAAATGCTACACATGCTGATATCGTACAAATAAGAGCAGGACAACCTCCAAAAATTAAGAAAAATAGTCAACGTTTTGAAAAACGATTAATGAATGTTATCTCAACTCATCAAGATATTTTAACTTAAATTGATTCATTGGCACATAATATTTCATTGTAATTCATTGTTTATTATTAGTTTCTGATAGAAGTAAACACATTTCTACTACTTAGCCAATAAATGTATCTATATGCTGATATTCATTTTCTGTGCTTAACTTTCCGTCCTCTTTTGTTTATTTGTAAATAAAATGTTATTTATCTGTGCTCTATTGTTCATTTGCGTGTAATTCTTGTTTTTCGCAAACATTCTTTCACAAATAGTTATTCACGGAGTTTGTAAGAACTATTAACGTAATATAGAAACAGAAAAAACAAACAAAAAATCATTTTGCGCATAAGTGTTGTAAACGAAAATATCGACGCGGAAGTGTGTAACTATGTAAATGCTTTGTTTAATTATTTTCTGGTAAATTCGATGTGAATTATACATATCTACTGACATAGATCAATAAAAAAATGCATAAAAATTAATTAAATGCTGAATCTTTTTAAATGAATTCATGATACATTTCGAATCAATTAATTCGCGTTTCAAATTACTTTCTATACTAAAACTAATTTTATTGAGCAAAATATACTGAGCGCATAACTAAAAATATAGAGTCTTCATCATAAAATACTGAGCAATAAAATACAAGCCATATCTTTATGCTCTAATTCTGTTTTAGTTTAAAAACTAATTTTGATGATTTAAATTTAAAAATGTATAAATTAGTTCATTTCAGCTTGTTTTTTTAGTTAAAATTGTGCAATTTAAAATTGAAACAAATTTCAATTATAATGTGAAAAAAGAAACAAGTTTCTTTTATTTCAAATTACTTTTAGGTTTTTCTTGCTTTTACTTTTTTTTTAATATAAAATAATTCACCTATACGCCAGTGATGGGAAAAATTTTTTTGTAAAGATAGAAAGAATTTTTAATTGGTTCTGCTCTACTTTGTGTACCTAATTCTGTATTCTATTATACAACTTTTTATTCATAGTGAAATTTTAAAGAAACTGAGTAAAATTGTACTATAAAGCATGCTAGATTGTTTATTGGCAATTAGAAGTTGATTACTTGATCATATAGTTCAATTGGCTCGACTATTGGTAAGTGACATATTGTGCGCATGATCCAATCTAACCTTCTGCCTTATGCTTTTATCATTTAGACGAGTTCGGACTCGATCACACGTACGACTACAATTCACTTTATGCAACGTCGCGGACGCTCTTCTTTTTTATTTAAAATCGCTGCTGAACGTGCGTTAGGACGTGAGCTGTGGACTACAAACAATTTGAAACTAGTCATGTATTAGGACTTTTTGAGAAAAAGGCTAGACAAGAAGTATCGTCACGACTAGGAAAATGACCAGTCCTTTCACTCGTCCTTTACTCGTCTGGGTGGATAGACATTTTTTAATGATATATAGTTTTAGATGAGTCGATCTCATCATGTGGTATTCGCTTAAAGAGTCAATAAAGGTACTTAATGATCGTACAAGAATTCCCTGGCAAATTATTTTCCAATACACTTTTTTTATAGTATTAATGTCAAAGATTAGCCAAACGACTTGATAGACTATTAAATAAGAACTAAGAATGTGAAATTTATGTTCAAACTAAGTGACAAAAGAAATAGCAAAAGATGCGAATATTGTGTGCGCTGAATAAGATAATCTGGATGACTGACTCTGATCCAAGTACACTAAAAGACAAAGTATGTTGTATAAAAACAATAATCATCTTTCTCTCGACACCCTTTTGTATGATTCATCAGAAATAACCATACACAATCAAAATGCTTACCTAGAACTAGATCACTGAACATCAATGGATGCCAGTTGTTGTGTGCTGTCGTTTGTGGACAATATTCTGCAGTTCATCAAATGGACTTGTCGACGTAGGCAGAAAACTCATCTGGTGGCTGTGATTTTTCTGCCTACAAGTAGCGAACTAATATTGTGTGAGAACGTCATTCTTTGTTTTTATACATTTGAAAACACACAAAGAAGAGAAAATTAGAAAGCTTATATACTTTTTTTTTGGATGAAGGCATTTTCAATTTATCTCTCGATAACCAAGTGTCTTTTTGAAAGAAAGAATTAGAAAGATCTCAATGAAATTGCAGCTTGAAGTTCGCTGTGAATATATTCGTTCAAAAAAATGGGTATTAGCCGTTCGCAAATAACCATGAAAGGCCATGTTTTAATGAACAGAAAAGAAACTATCTAGTTTCAATGATATTTAGCAGTCAGACCTCGACTGGGTTCTTCATCTTTCAACAAAACTTACATGTTTTTTTTGCAATAGGTTTTTGGATAGCGAAGATTATTTTAGCTCAATGGCGGAAGTCAAAACATTCCAAAGAATATCGCTTCAATATGCACTTACAATTACGAAAATACTCAAGCACTTTCTGTGGTACGTTCATCAATAGGATTAAAGGACAAAAACAATACTAAAGACAATGTGTAAAATCACAATTTATGCATCAGCAATGACTCAATACTCGATTGTTCTGAATAAATGACTATTTAGAGAATAGTTCAGACAAGTTTATGCTACCTATGTCAAGTGTTGCTGCTCTCAAAAATCGTTGTGATGAATTTAAATTCCATTATCTTCAACATGTACTTATCAATCACTTACACTTCGTTCATGTTAAAGTTCAAAAAATCGAGTTGTTACGAACAGAGCACTGTTTTAACAACAGTGTATTACTTTTTTTTCCTCGATTAGATAAAGTTGAGAATACAATGGTATTGTTTAATGAGGCGTCGATCGGACTCAACTAGTGATTTTCAACATTAGGAGATAAAAAAATGCAATTCTTTCATCATAACGATGAGAAACTTCAAAATATAATATAAGGAAAAATTTGTGCATTACACACAGTGGGAAAAATCGGTCCTTTGAAGACTGTAGCAATTTGTTTGCAGGCTTCGTCTGCTGCTCGAATATCACTTAGTTTTCTTGCTGTTTCTTTCTCGTCAATTTTCTTCTGATGCCGAAGAACATATGCTCTTCGGAGATGAGAAAGAATAACGAGTGAAAGAGAAGAAGAAAAAAATTAAAATGAATACCAACTGAGAATTCAGATCTTCGTTTATAAGACAGAAACATGAAGATTAGGTAAACTTTGTTTTTTGCATAGATATTGGCAGCTCTCTTCCTTTCGATCTAAGGATATAAAAAATCAAATGTTCGTCTCATTTTTTTTCATACTGTTTCCTGACCTAATGAAACGAAGTAAAGACCAAACTTCCAATCAAAGTCAAAATGTAGATATCGTGGTGACATCTATAAGAAAATCGCTGATCAAATTTCAAGATGGATGTGACTGTGACGGTAGTAGTCGGATTATGATTGAGTTTAAGAATATGTGTGGAGTCTGTGTTTGAGATATGCCTTCGCTTCACTCTCGCACCAATCTCCAATCTCACTCATTCTAATATCTGTTGTCATAAAATATTAAATAGAGTTCTCTAAAATTTATGAAAATTTTCGGAAACATATAAAATACCTAGATCGTTGATTTCGGTCGTATCCGAAGACTTTCTGGCATGCTTCCCGTAGGATTCGCTCTATTTATCACAGGAACCCAATAGCGACAACTATCAACTTAGAGGCAGTATTACAGACACCAAAGCCAACATATAAAAAAAAATGAGTTAATTACACGACAGTGACACAATGTAATAGACGAATCAGCCAGGATCGTGCCGAAAAATCTCCCGAAACCGTAGAAAACTTAACGAAACAACAAAACAATCCGTACGAATCATTCGAACTATTCTGATAAAAGTGTCAAAAAAACCTCAGCAAACTCAACTATTCATTATAAACTTTCTAAATCCTCGCTACCCTAATCTCGAGTTCCTAACTTAGTAAGAGCAATATATCAGATTTCTCATGAAATCCATGACATACCGAAAAATCATAAAATTCTATGCAAGCCTTTTTTGGAGAAAACCGCAAAGCCTGAGAATAATCACATTTTCCAAGAGGAAATCTATATGGATATCAAGAGATCATAATCTTCCTATTAACAGCTGAGCAAAGATGATTTCCATATCTTTGAAGAGAGAAGAGCGTGGACAGAAGAACAGAACCTTTTATACTGGAAACCGGAGCATTTCAATCACAAGAATAATCGAAAATGCACGGTTTTCATTGGTGACTGTTTAATCACTTCTGCGATGCTATTTTTTGTATCAAAAAATACAGAAGGATGATTCGTATGTGTTTGGAAAGAGAAGAGTATAAGCGATGGCAGAGGATCCTGACCGGGTAAACGACGTGATCCGAACTGCGGGAACAGTAGGATTCGGTGGTTTCCTATCTCATCCACAGCTCAGAGAAGCATCAAAATCCGATCACCTGTGCACTGAAGGTCATCAACGTAACTATTTTATTCTAAAAATAGTGAAATATTATTGTCAGATGTAAATGCTGCAGACATGTTTACTATATAGTGTACAACAAGCGAGATGCGAATGATTCAGAAAATAGTAGTCAAATTTATATCATCTTGACTTCAATTAGGAATCTATTCTTGAAGAGCAATGGATAATCGACATAAGCCCAAGGATAGAGAAATAACGCAGATAAGGAGACCTGAATACTACTGTTACGGCAAAAATACAGAACCATTGTTGAATGGATATATAATTAGTTATGGTCTATATTCATCAAATATAGAAATAAAAATTTATTATTAGTAGCTCTAAAACTTGATTGGTCTATCAACATCTACTTTTTGAAGACTAACACTCGAAACATTTCAGAAAACAAATTTTTATCACTGAAAGGTTCAAATCCAGAAAGTGTAACGAACGAAAAATTGCATAGTCAGGCAATTTTATGTTCATGTATTCTTCCATTTAGCACCATCTTGTGGCACATAATTTAAATCTTGTCGACAATTATCCATATCAACCCAGCAATAATCATTATTTGAAGAAACGAAATAAATTTCAAACTTTTTTAATGTTGATTGTTTTTCTAATACTCGATCGATAAATTGACATAAATCACGATGACTACACCATACTGATTTATCTCGCCAATCATACAGATCAGATGTTATATCATCAGTTGTATTTATCCAACCGAGTCTTGCACATATAAATTTAACATTTATAGTTTCCATCGATGAGTATTGTCTAGCCAATTCTTCACTATATATTTTACTGTTGCAATATGCTTCAAACGATGGATTGAAATGTGATGGTATCGGAGGATCATTAATTGTTATCTTTTTCAACAATTGTTTTGGTTGAATATTTTTTGCTAGTGATGAATAAGGTTCATTTTCTAAATAGCCGAAAACAGCCATGACTGAACTGGCATAAATAATCATTTCAACATGCTTTTGTTTTGTTGCTGTATCAAATAAAAGTTTTGTACCATAACAATTAATATAATTAATTTTTTCAATTGTATCTGTTTCTAAAAGTGCCGCTAAATGAACAATAATATTAATTTCATGTTTTTGAATAATATGTGAAAGTTGATTTTCATCAGTGATATCGCAGACATAAAATTTTTCTTTTGGTAGTAGTATTGGCTGTTGACCTTCTGCTATTGGAACATTTTCAACCTGATAACGTTCCGAGAATCCAATATGTTTATCAATTCCATAAATATCATAGTTGGAATTTTTTGATAGATGTTTAATTAATATACCAGCAAGGAGACCTGATGCACCGGTGATGAGAATATTCTTAACCATTCTTAGTAGGGAGTAAGAGTGAGAACAAAGCAACTATTATTAAAAGTGATATATATGTGCACCACTGTCTTATCAGCGAGTTATATTTACTGAGTATAGATAAAATGTGAAAACAGCGAGATGAAGGACTAAAAGAAGAACAAAACATGCTCTAGGATAGTTTGTTATTGTTTCAATATCTTGAGACCAGTCATATTCTGTACAGTAGAAATCCACAACACATTCAGTGAAATACTCATAACTTCAGGAAGGACCACGAAATATTGTATTTTGAACGAGTTTGTAATTGCATCCTCCAAGGAAAATTTACTTTTTATTTTTTGTGCAATAAATAGACTTGTTACTCTTTCCAAGTGAAAACCAGCACTAAATTCCTGTGTTCATTGTGATTTTTAAAGTGACTCATGGTTTTTCTATATTACAAACCAATAAGTGTTCAGTTCAACAAGCTTCGTATTATGTATGCTAATACTTTTATAGATAAAATAGGACGACTCAATAAATACATTCAATTGATGTTCCGTTATTATCGCAGACGTATCTCAATTCAATTTTCATTGTAGGTATCTACTTCTGTTATTCATCAAGATTCGAAAACATCTTTGAAACTGTTCCATATAATGAAAATCAACAACGACGCGTATCTTTTCATTGAAAGCAATGGATATGAGATGCAATAACGTTCGCTTTCTCTCTAAGTCATCAATAAAATAAAACAAAGCAATGGAGCACACTATTCTCTACATGATTGTGTAGCATAGGTTCATACTAGATTAGAAGTCTTATTGGGAAGAAAAAGAATGAAAATCTTTAGTGCTTTAGCGTATGATGTACAACCGAAAGCGAGGTCTGATGGAAGCCAAAAAAAGTTATTTTTGCATGATCAGATCATTTTGAACATCGGTTTTATGCCCTACGAACTTTGGTTTTTCAGAGCGCATGACCAAATTTTTATTCTGTTACATCTTTAAACAAACTACAAATGAAAATATGAAATTTGGTCAATAATCAAGCATATATATAATCCTCAAACTTGAATTATTTCTGTTCGATTGATGTGTCTCAACCATCATCTCCACAGCCTCCAATCGCTCCACATGACGATGCTCCACTACCACTCGAAATGTAAGTTGCCATGAAAACCATCGCATATGAACTCATGTATTGTGATGTTTCTAAATGTTTTCGATCAATATTGTGGCCGTATTCTGATTTATAAATTTTTTCCTATCATTCAACAGTTTTCTTATAAGCACTTGTTAAAATATTTGGCTCAATCGCATCATTATGATAAAGAATAAAACCACATAAAGCTGTAGAAACAGTTTGATGACGTGAGGGATATCTCATATGTGTGTGCCATATCAAACCAATGTCAAAAGTTAGCACAATCATTTCGTTGTTTTGGAGCCAATTTCATAAATGATATCTTTCTTTAGTCAAATGAATAGAGAGAATGTTTCTGGAATTTTTCAAGAAAATCATGTTGACGAATGATAGCATTTCTCAAATAGATCGATGAAATAAATATTAAATAATTATTTATCGATGAAAATAAGATCGTTGCGTCATGTTTCTTTTCGCGATTTTTTAGAGCTTGATGAACTTTTTTATCGAGAAGTGTGCCGTCTGGAAGTTGTTTAGTACAATCATTGTGATATATTAAAGGATGAAGACGATAAACGTGTCAAATCCATTCAGTTTCCAATGGAATTTTCAATTGTTGATGCTTGTTTTTCATGTCTTACCGTGCCATTCGGTTACAATAATTGTTAATATAATGATCGAATGGCGATTCTTCCTGCGTCATTTCTGGTTAAGCAATCACTCGACGAAGTAGCAAGATGTGATCAACCAAGTCGTGATACAAGATTCGAAATTTTTATTTTTATTCTTTGTTCGAATTCGTGCGTTATAATTTGTGATTGAGTGTGACGGTGCACTACTCATTTGTTGTTACTGTTGCTGTTTAATTCTTTTGACGTATCTTTGAAAAATGACTTTCATGCATTTTATAAACTAGTTTACCATGTAAACTAATTAGTCGTATAGCACTAGATAACGATTTAACTATGTTATCTTCTATTCGCTAAAAAAACAGAATAGAGCACGTCACAAAAAACTCTGATGGGCAAAGAATAATCCGTCTTATCATAGGAAGTCAAAGTTTGCTTATTGTAACCTTTTTTAAATGAATCATTATTTCTTTTCTACTTGCTCTGATAGATGTGACACAGGAACATGTTAAGAGAAATGCAACACATCGAAAAAGAAAAAAGATAACAAGCAGTAACGATGAGAGGTGAGAATAATGAATGGTTGCGAGAAAGCAAATAAATGTTTTTATACCGAAATTGAAGTCGCTTGGGAAATATCAGGTTTATTTTTTTACATTGAGATAAAGAGCAACTCTGGAACACAGAAAAGACGATCGAATATAATTAATGACCAACAAAAGTAAGGAAGAACATGTATGTAAAACCAATGGACACCAACAAGGAGCTACTTATATTCGAGATAAGATAATAAACGTTACTTCCATGTTCTAGGCTCTCTCCGAAGAAAAAATAGCATAACCTACTATTATGACAATGCGTTGCACTCACTTGGGAATGACTTTTTCACTAAGAGCTAGTGTTTTGATCAACTCTATATCCGCACAACGAGAAACTCCTGAGCAGGTTTTTTGCGACTCAAAAAGTAGTTTTTTTCTGATTCATTATCGAAAAAGAGGACTCCCGTTAGAACAATCATAAAGCGAAATTAAAAAAATATTCTGGGTTTGGAGTCAAGTATTTTCAAATTATACAAAGATAGATAAAATGAGGAAGTAGTGGAGAATACAAACACGACCTTCTTCCGTTCTATTTTTCTTGCATAAGAACACAAATCTCATTTTGTATCGTAGACTAGACGAAAATCATTCTTTTCTTTCGACAACAAACGGAGTTTTCACTGTCTAATATTGTATCTTGAGACTGATGGGGAAAATAATAGAAATACAATCAATTATTCTTGCTGCGTATCAACATGTGTGACTAATATTTCTTGCATAATTCGTTTTTCTTCTGTAATGTGGATATAGCACGTCATATCTTTACTCTCGAGAGTAAATGGGAAAGTTTTAATAATTATAGTATCATTGATCAATAAAATTAAATTATGACGAAAACTATTTTTCATGAGAAATGAAAGTTCTCTTTTTTGCTGCTTAGAACCTTCACCTTCACTCAGATGGGAGCCAAAACTTGTTAAATTCCTAACAATCAGTGGGAAGGGGACCTCACAGTATTTGTGCCTCTGTATTCACCTTGCAAGACGCATCATCGTTGTTGAAAAATAGTCAAATTGAAACTGTCTGCGTTGTTGTGCCAACAGAAAATATAAGAAGGGAACGCGGACTGTTTCATTGATACGAAAAGAAGGAT
This sequence comes from Rotaria sp. Silwood2, assembly GCA_905329745.1. Lineage (NCBI taxonomy): Eukaryota > Metazoa > Rotifera > Eurotatoria > Philodinida > Philodinidae > Rotaria > Rotaria sp. Silwood2. The sequence goes on along the minus strand of CAJNSZ010000345.1, from coordinate 14,971 downwards.
TGTAAAAAAAGAAATAATAATTGATCATCAAAAGTTGAATAACTTCTATACGTCATGAGTCCTCTCAGCAAGTAGATGCAATGTCAGTTTGTTTTCTTCCTCTTTATGTCTTTCGTACCGAATTCTAATAGTATTATGGTGACGACAATTGGTTTTAGGAAAATGTGGTGACACCAAAACGGATTAATCGAAGGAAAAAAAAGTTTTTTCTGGCTCACAGGAAAGCAAATCGGTTTTACACTACATCATTACCACTACCGAAAAGAGAGCCAAAAAAAATAGCACGATTGACAAATAGAGGTGGGATATATTCTGTTTGCTTTGATTAAAGTTTGGCTCGGCTTGAGAAACAATCGTTTCAAATTTGGCAAGAACACATGACAAGTGCCAATATACGAGTACTTTTTCTATTCATGGATGTTACACATTAGAGACTCTCGGTGAGAGAGAAAAGTTGCTCTATTTATATAAATTCGCTCTCCTTTTTCATCATTGGTTTAGAACCGTTCTCATTGTTATGGTGCTGATTATTACTTAAACCCAGGATCTGCCATAGTTTACTACACGACTTTTGTACTAGTAAAAAATGAATACAAATGAAAAAAGATCTTGATCATCAATATGATTTTAAGATAACAGACAATTTTGTCACTGCCCATTAACATTACTGTTGTTGCTGCTGTCTCATCATGCTTCGCTAGTCTTCATCTCTCAGTTCAATCTCGAATTCGATAAAGATATTACTGTTCTACCAAATAAGTTTAAACTATTTCATCGAATTTCTCAAAAACTGCCGAATTTTGATGAGAAATTTGAAAAACCAATGAACAAATGAATGAATATCAAATTAACCATTTCAGGGAGAAGTACCCTGGCTGTTCAAGGCAAAACTTCCTTTCAATAAAGCGAATGCCGTTTGATATTCAGTTCACTACAACACACAAACAATCGGTATTGTATTGCACTTAGTAGTTTTGCCTACCTCGTAGTATATTAGCTAAACCAAAAGTTTAAACAAAGCCTTGGTTGTAACAGAAGAGTGGTGCTTTTTTGTCGAGATAGTTTTAATGAATGAAGGAATTTTCTCTTCACAATAAAACAAGATTTGGAAAAGCTTTGTATGATTTTGAAGCGCTTTGAAAGAAGATTTTAATGACATATAAAAGGACATGTTGCGTAGTCCACGAAAAAACGAGGTAGTTTTAGAAAATATACCGGTAAGATATGTATATCAACAGTCTTGTCAGACAAAAAATTGTCAGACCATCATAATGAAATAGACTCAAAATTAAGTGCTTAGGTGCTCAGTTGATCATGCCAACGACTTGGTATGCTCTATCGAACAGGAACAAGAATCAATTACAAAATTTTGCTCAAATTTTGAATTTGGTGTACACTACGTCTCATATGTAGATCGAACACTTTTAGAAAATAGATAGGTATCGAAAAGAATATTAAGCATAAGGGATTACTAGACTGGTTACTAGAGAATAGTTGCAATATTGTATTATTGAGACATCATTTTATACTTTTTTCATTGGTATTCATAAGATTTCAGTTGGATGAATTGATGTTGAGTCGACATAGATATGTTTCAATACTATTCATCCATATTTTGTGCTCGGAAAATTGACTACTACTTCCCTCAAAGATCGGTCAGAAAATGGGTTTTAATACGAACTTATTCAGACAGAAGAAACAAGGTTCAAAGCTTCTAAAATCCTCTCATAACACAAAGCGACAGATGAATAATAGAAGCAAATCAAGCTTTTGAGTAAATTCGTTTTTTGATTGAACCTTTGAGTAGAGCAATGATGAATTTTCCGAGCAAAAATGTGAATAAATAGTACTCAAACACTTCTAGGTCCGCTCAACGTCAATTCATCTAACTGAAACCTTCTGAATACAACTGCACCTGCACACAAACGCATCTGAATTTTCTTTATACCACATGTTGTTTGTTAGTCACTGAGTTAAATAATTTATTCAGAAGTATATAGATAAGAATATTTTTACAAGAGTAAATGATTTAAAGTACACAGTTCACTTGCTTGTGACTATTGTCGTGACATCAGCGAGAACTACAAAAAAAGAAACACAAAGTGATAGAATAAGGAACTCATCAGCTTTTGTGAAAGTTTCCAGAGTACCGTAGAAAGCCTCACTATAATCATCCCTCACATTTTATTTCAATGATAAATAATCTCTTGTGTATGTGTTCGGTAAATCAAGAACTCGGATCCAATTTATAGATATCCTACTAGTTTTTTGGCCGCCTCTGTGATAAATAAATGGATGAATAGATATGAACAGGCAACAGAGACTGTAAAGCATCCATGGTTGAAACATTTGCACTAATCATATTGATAGAAACATTGTTAAAAAAATAAGGAAAGCACTGGCGTGTGATAGCTTTCTCTTCTTAAATGACGTATTAAAATATGAGAAATATTTCTTAAATTATATGATTTTTGCAAGTTTACACATCGTACCTGATTATTTTTTGCCTTATGCTCTGACAGCTTTTTGATTGCAAACTGAATTTGTCGGACTGATCGAGTAAATGGTGTTGCTGTCAGAACTGAGCACGAATATCAGTGTAGAGTTATTCGTCGTATACGATGTAAAATAACCTCCAGGATTATTGAGGGTTTGGGTCATTGTAGATACAGTACCACAAGTACCAGTTAGTCCAGTTGTGAGCGCTAATGAATTCGTACCAGAACTTGCCAACACGGCTTGTCCTCTGAAGCAGCAGCACTTTGTCGTGTCACATGATGATTCAACATTGAAGGTACCAGTCCACGACGGTGACTGTCCTATCATTCCGTAGTGAAAAAAAAATACGTCATTTGAACATACCTCTTTTTCGATTCCAGTTGACATTTTAAAAATGCAATCGAAAAAAATATTAGCTCCTTTTTTTTGACGAAAATTTTTGAAAACTTGCATTCTAAGTGCACTATCTTCTGAACTATGTGAGTCTTCGTGTTCAAATGTCATATATTTCTACTGAGGATAAATCGTAATAGGTCATCAAAAAGTCCCCTCTAGATTTGAGATATCTCAAATTTTGAAATGTTAACGAGCACAAGCATTCTTGCTATCGATCTTTTACGCACTGTCGTACTACGTACAATGTTTTCAAATTAGCACTTGTTCTTGTCTGAGATTTCTTTTCATTTTTTCATATGAAACATCAATTTCCTTGTTTCAGCCTACACCTGGTGTTATACTATGCATGATGTATTAATATCTCTGTTAAGGACTACACGATAGTTGGAATTGTTGCTATTTACTTGCTTTAGTCAATGAAGACAAAGATAAGTAGAGATATCTCGATTTATAATACCTGTTATCTTATTATATAATCCAATTGGAAGTGCGATAGCCAAAATCAAGGCGATAATCGATACAGCAATCGGTAACACCCAAATCAAGTATTGAATGCATTTGGATCGAAGACAGGAAGGTTTGTTTTCGTTTCTTTTTCTTATGAAAATACAGATCGATGAATAAGTTTTGTAAAAAAAAAGTATCATCACAAGAAAATCTTTCGCTTAAGGAAAGAATATTTCAAATGTCCTTCTACCTGTTTTCAGTGTAATTTCCGTTGCCTGTATTGTTAATATGGTGGGGTTGATGTCCATATGTGGCTGATGTTGGATGCAATGATAAGTCGGTAAAAGGTTGTTCGGTGGTTGTCATGATTGATGAGTTTATCGTTCTTTTCAATATACAATAAATCGTGCATACAGATTATAACAAGCTATATCATCAAGTAAAATCCATCCGATTTATCGTTTTGATTGGCAACGATTGAAAAAATATTCTACACTCTCATAATCTATTTACATGTACGACTTAGTTTATCAAAAATGCTTCGATATATTTGAAGCAACAGAATCCTTATTCTTGTCAGTCGGTTTTAATGAGTACACGTCTAAGCTATCCGACTACTTCTTCATGTTTCATTATACTCAGGTCTCAGTGTCTTTAGGATCCTGAAATGCCTGATTATATGTTCATTTATCTATAAAAATATGCATTACTTACAACTATTTGCATACACATTGTCTATACATTAGGAACTGTGCATGTTTTTATACATGCTTTTTTTACGCCCTTTTTACGTCCCTTTTCACGGCCTCTTACACGTCATTTTCTTTATGTCCTTCTCTGCATGACGGCTACTGTGCTGTTGCCACTTTGCGTGAAATTCTGTGAGAGAGCTTTTGTAGAGAAAATTCCATGCAATATTTTTTGAATCTTTTGAGAGAGAATACGTCTCGGAAAGTGTCAACACCATAACATAATTTCATTCAGTTGCCAAGTAGGGGAAAAGAATTAGGGTATGATTTTTTAAAATTGGATTACAGTAGCATAAGATGAGAAAGAAATTTATTTTAAAAAAGCTGTTCCATTCATAAGTGATTTTTTTTAGTTTCAAAAACAACCATTTGATATACACCTCAAACATCCTTCTGTTCCAGATTTTTACTTTGATTCAAAGAGTTCATTCGTTTTCGAATCGAAAAAAGATCCAGAGTAATAATTAAATCTTCCAATGCCGATGTTTGATGTAGTAATATCACTATTTGAATAATTTCTCAGGTAGAATAATAGAAGAAGGAAGATAGATAATGCAACAAAATAGAAAGTTTCAAGCGAAGTTTTAAGACGAGATAAATAATTAAAATATTGTTCAAACAATTCTGTAAGTATTCCATCAAATTTTTCATTTTGAGTTGGATGGTGAGCATTCCTTTTTTCTTGACAGGTTTCGCGCTCGTGATTCTTTTGATGAAACTTGTCAATGGCCATTATCATATTAACGATTTCTTTAATGCGCCGCAATCTCTTAAAAAGAAGTTGTACTCATGTGTCGATGTCAATGAAGAACAAGTGTATAGACCGAATCAAAAACGAAATTGTTTAATAGTTCAGCACTTCGACATGGCATGTGAAGCAAATAACACGTAAATCACCGCATCCTTTCGAATCGAATGCTTTCGTTAAATACAATAAAAATTTAACATGAAAGGAAAGTCGTTGAAACACCATTACTTTCAACTTTATGAATGTCTACAAATCATTGCGTTAAATATTATGAATTTTATTGAATGAAATATATTTAAATAAATTAATAACTGAGAATACGAGTTCATTGATCATTATTTTTGAAATTTTTTTATTTCAAAATTCATGAGAATATTGTGAACTGAACTTCAGTTCATGATCGATACAAATGATAATTAAAAAACATAAAAATATATTTTCAACTATTCTTTTTTTTCTTTAACATTGCAATGCAGAGGCAAATATTTTCCTCCTGGCATTGAAATGTTAACGAAAAGAAAAGAAAGGAAGAAAAGAATAACTGTAAATATATTTTTATGTTTTATACTTGTCATTTGTATTAATAATGAACTGAAGTTCAGTTCGAAATATTCCCAAGACTTTTTGAAATAAAAAAATTCAAAAATAATGACCAATGAACGGCAAACATTGCATTGTGTATTTTTATCAAAAAATTGATGACCTGTTTCTTCTAGTTCACTAGCTACCTTATGCAATTCACTCGCTTGTTGGGAGATTGATAGATAATTTGAACAATACAGAGCATAAGAGTGTGGATGCACATGTGTGTGTAGTTCGCAGAGCCCGTCGGATCAGGATTTGAACTCAAGACCAACATGGCGGACTCAAATGGTTCGGGAGGGCACAGTATCACCCATATCCAAACCTAATGCGGTTTAACTTTTATTTTAGATTGAACAACTTTGCGTTAATACTAACAAAAGAACATTTCCAATGATATATTATTAAAAAGACTTACTATACATTTGATAAAATATTCATCACCACAGAAATAATGTTCAGTTCAAAAATAAATCATCCTCTTTCTTATATGTGATCGATACCGCACCAAGTTCTTCTTTCTATTAGAAAAATAATTTTAAAAAATAATCTTGTTACCTAGTCTCTTTCAATAACAAGATAGTTCTTATTTATTACACATAAATGTGTCACTATAATAAATTGTTCATTAGGGTGAGTAAATGGACTATTATAAACATTTAACTGTATTGAAAGAAACCGGAGATGTGACATGAAATCAAAAGGAACGTGTAGTAAGAACAACGTAAAATGAAGAAAATAAATCAAATCTCTGAAATATTAAAATTAAAAAAAAATTAAATTTTATCACGTTTTCTATATAACAAACATCTGTCAGAATGGCAACTAAATGTGATTGAACAGCAAATAACATTGAATTATCTAAACTAGAAATGAAAAAGATTATTTAATACCGATAGCGACATCTGATTAAGATGACATTTAATAAAAAAAGTAAAATCTTTCTTAATTATCGACTATTTGTTCATTCATTCTGATGTCATTTCATTTCTTTTCTATTCATAGATAAATTGGTAAAATTCGTTTATTCGCTTGCTTTGAACTAGTGAATTCTCTCGTAAGCTTTTTACTTTGATAACTGTCGATCTTAGAACAAGTAGAGTTATTTTTAATTTTTTTATGAATAAGGCATTCTTGGAAAAAAATGTTCATTTTATCTGTTTTAATTGGTTCATAGTTTTTTTGCAAATAAATGGACTATATGGTAGAGTTTTAAGAAAACAACTTGCTGCTTGTTGATCATAATTTACAGATTAATTGAAGACACCTTTATGATAAAAGGTTTGAACTATGTTTTGATAAATTACAGCATTGAATATATGTGAACGATTTAGTAAAGATACTTTTAATACATTTTGATAATGTTCAAGCGCAAGATCATATCGACTCGAAAATGACGGGAGGATACATATGTTTGCATGAGACAATTATTGTTCAAGACATCGAAGCGAGTCTTCATATTGCTGTCGATAAACTAATGTGATTCTAACATTATGAATTAAGATTTCTTGATCTATATCATTTGCCATTGAAGATAACGCTTTTAAATAATATTTTATTGCTTGATCACATTGTTCTAAACAGTCATAAGCATATCAAATATTATTTATACAATGAAGGCGATATTTTGATGAAACTCCTATACACAAGTTTCAAATAAACTTTTAACTTTTGTACAACGCGAGGTAGTTCTTTAAAAAACTGAAAATACTCTAATTGATATTGACTTAATAAACAACTGAATAGTTTTTCAACTTTACGTAATCGAACAAGATTTACTATTCAATAATCTTATTCTAATGTATTACTTGTTCTGTTTTCCTTAAGGATTAATACGAGTTTAAAATAATAATTTTGACAAAATGAATCAAATTAAGGAGGACTTTTATTAATTATATTTATAATAAAATCTATTTGATTATTTGTCATTAAGTGATCATCATAAACAAGATAGCAAAAATTGTTGGACAATATTTTGATTGTTGTTTAATATCTTGAAATAATGCACCTCTTTGATGATTGACTATTTCAATCATCACTCTTTCTTTTACCTTCAAATCAAATTCATATGATACAAAGTCAAGCGAATATTGCATTCTTTCTTATTAATATGTTTCATTTTTAAGAACAATTATATAAAAATAAAATTTTTAATCAATTCAACTGGAGATGAAAATTAATAAACAAATACGATTATATTCATATAAAATGTACGATGAAAATTTGTAACAAAATAATCTTAAAAATATAACCTGTTTTTAAGTAATTCTGCAAAGTTTATCGAAAAAACCATTCATCTAATATACGTCAATTAATCAACCGAATCATTCATCAAATTAATAATTTGCTATATAACTAAATGGATAAAGTTGATACCTTCACTAGAAATTATTAATCAATAAAATATATCAACATTGAGAAAAATAAAATAATATCGAGCAAAACTGTCAATCACAAATGCTCGATTTAGAAGCCTGAGTAGAAAAAATACTTTGACAAATGTTAAGAATGAAACATAAACAACAGATGAATTAGAAGATAAGTAACGCTCGTCCGTGTGACTCGCTTGACTCTTGACTGAATATTCGACTCTTTTTCCGAATGCGTGCAGATATTGCCGTCGTAGGGTGTTCATTTAGATTTCTGTTGAGTATCAATGAGTGGGTATCAGTTTGATGAGATNACTTTAAGTGAATTTCTACGAATTCTTGCCATGATCAACATCTATAAAGCACCTTCATTTCTCTTGATAACGTTGAATTCTTTTTATACTTCTAACTTTTTTGTAATGGCCCATATTTTTCTGAAACCATCATATGCCAACGTAGTTCATCATAGAATTCGAGTTATCAAGAGAAATGAAGGTGCTTTATAGATGTTGATCATGGCAAGAATTCGTAGAAATTCACTTAAAGTCTTAAGGAATAAGTGTGAGAGAAAACAGAGCCTTGATTTATAAAGAACATGTCTTCTTTGTTCTTATCTGGAACTAAAATACAATTTTTGATGTCAATTAACTCTAGTTTTCAGCTTTTAATGTTGTATTTATTGTGAGTTCTTATAAATGAATTGTTGATAATATTTTTCGAATGTCAAATGTATTCCATTTTCTTCTTCAATAAGATTGAATACGTGTGACGAATTTGTCTCGAATCGATCAGATAGTATTTGATGGAAAAATAATTTAAATCAATAGAAGAGAATCAGTGCTATAGAATATAACGCTAAACTATTTCTCAGGTTTCTATTCTACGATAAAATCGAATGAATTATTCTTAATATTTTCTTTGCTTAGTTATTTTTTGTTCGACTTTACTTTCCATCTCGTCATCTCGCTTGAACAGAAATCTTTTAATAATTCTGCGAAACTCAATCAAAAGATCATACAATCGATGATCAATAATTGGTAATTCATTTTAGTGACACATTTTTATGCTATTGTCGAATTAGGACTCCTAGATATAGATGCGATGCCAGCATGCATGTTCTTTATAGCTTCTTACACTTCATCTATAATAAGTACTTTATCTGAGCAACCCAGTCGATCTATGCTCAGTAGCTAGTGTAGACGGCTCAAATATTTCGATACTGTATATTTCAATCACGTTCGGTTTATATTTATCAATTTTCACAGACTTCAGTAACATATAGACGTTTTGATATAAACCAACGCGATGTACGCGTCAAAATAATTGCCTGACTAGCGTACATCATGTTTATCGATTATCAGCATTCTGTCATCTGTTTTAATCCACATTGAATTATATGAGTGTTCCTTGTAGAAATCAGATGATCGAAATACAAGAAACATGTTTCAAAATAAAATAATATTTAGCATTTACTGACATAATCTGATGATAAAAGTGAATTTTACATCAGGTTCTCCACTTAGCCTTACGGCAGTGTATTGAAAGTCACAACAAAAAAAACCACAAATGCAACTCAAAATAAACTGAAGTTAAAGTGAAAAGAAGCTGAACAATCTTAATAAAGATATTCTTCGTGTTTCACGAATATTCTAATGATGCTACAGATCGAGATGACGAATATTATTCAGTATTAATATTCCATAAGGAAAAAAAATAAACTATTGTGTTCAAAAACGATAAATTGAGGAGACACTGTTTACTTAATATTCTCAATATTTCAGTTTTAATTAACTATTTATGATAATGAGTAATTTATCCTCTTTGTACGAAGCACCAACATTATTGATGAGAGAAAATTATATTCATCTATTTTTTCTAGTTTATTCTCATTCTAAAATTATAAAAGAAAAACAATAGTTAAGTTGTTCTGTTTGATTTTACTTATTATTATGTCATGTAACCTATCACTGTTTTCATTATAACATTTGATTCATGCACAACACTAAACATTATACTATTGGTCTACTAATAAAATCTAACATATTGTTAATATTCAGATATTATTCTTCATCAACAGAAAGAAAAAAAAAGACTTTTCAACTTCATCAAAGTAAACAAAATAGAATGTTTGTCTATATTTCACATATGATACTTTATTTATCAAGAAGATACGTATAATTGTACTGATAAGCTCTAAAGTAACTTAGTAAGTTAAAATTCATGTATTTATTTACATAATGTGAAATTCAGAACTAATCACATAATATGCGATTCCTATTTTTCTTCTATAAAAGAGTGCGAATGGAAACTATTTTCAAAAAACAATACAATTTTTTCTCTTCTTTCGAATTTGATAAAACTTATTTTTATAGCAACTTTATAAACGAAAAGATACAGCATAAAATCAAAGTATCATTTGAAATATATTATGCAGGTGCGAGAACGAGTTTTCTTCTTTCTCGGATTATAGATTCAAAAAAGAGTTGTTGAGATTAAAATTTAGCTGCTTAGAAATTAAATAACTAGGTGTGAGTACGGACAGATCTTCTTATCACCATCTACACCCACATGACTATTCAATGATTTCGCTGTTTTTTCCTTTCTTTTTTTATATCGTATTTTTTCTGTTGTCGTTCAATATGATTGTATTTCAACAAATTAGAATTGGAGAAACCAAGCTAGCCTTCTTTCCTTGACACATAATAAAAAATCACGATATAATAACAATAATTTTCGACTCCACGGAGAGAATAAAACCTGATAGTATTTTTCGAAATCGAAACGCATTTCAAAAGTATAAAACAAGAAAAATTCATATGTACTGAATTAGAGTTAAATTATAATCGGGTCATCCTGTTGAAGAGTACATGATTCACATTTGTCATACATGAACAATTGAGACGAGACACATTCACATAAAAATCGTCAATTCATCTCTCCATCAGGGTGTGGGTGTTGGTGTGGGTGTGGGTGTGGGTGTGGGTGTGGGTGTGGGTGTGGGTGTGGGTGTAGGGTTGCCTTGGCAAGGAAAGAACATCCACATCCACCCACCCACCCATACCCACAGCCACACACGCTCACACCCTTTTTCGAGTGTGGAGTGTGACCATGCCTCTTCTTTACATACCAACACCGACACCGATACCCACAGCTGCAGCTGCACCCAACTATTCAAAAAGTAGTTGCATAGATGCTACTTTCATTAGTCAAGGAAGCGGATTACAAGACATTTCCAAAGTCTCACACAATAGTAAGTTACAATGATCGTAAAGGTAATATCCAAAGAAAAGATCAAACACGGCAGTAATGCTGTTCTTCTATCGATCATTTTCTTTCACATGGTTTAATGCAGTAATTAATTGTGTAGGGAAATGACTTGTTTTCAATACCTTGAACGATCTTCATGAATTCAATCCTTCTAAATTGGTGCTAACTATCCGTTCAAAATCACAAGAATACAAAGGGATGAAAAATGTGATTGATTGCGTATTATTATGACATGTCAATAGGATCAAGCATATTGATATCATGCCACGCATATATAACTGAGTAGATTGAATAGTCTAACTGACATGTCAAATATGAAAGTGATACTTTTACTGTAATGAAAGTCACATTTTACAAGACATAATTAAAAGCGAAAATATAACGTGTCATTGATTTTGGATACGCCAAATATCCATTGTTTCGACGGTGATGTCCAAGAATGAAAGCGATAATTAAAAATAACTCGACCTTCTGCTTTTATTGTGACACGTTCAATAAACTAATCATTAGTATTTGCCTGGCCATTTTTTCCCGCAACCCGTCCATGAGCCAACGCAAACATGCTGATTTCTTTATAGTCGTCTGAGAATCCTTCCGGACAACAAATGTTGTATTTATCAATGCTATTGCGCTCACGGTCATTGCCCCAATTATCTAAATGATACTCTCGACAAATCATACCGTTGCCACTACGAAGAAGAAGATTAATATTATCATCCGTACCAGCTAACCATTTGTCTCCAGTTTGAATCTCCAATTCCAAGGCGTCCGAATGAATTGGGCAATATTTATTGGATTGTGTATTACTTGCAACATGAATAAATAACATTGAAAGTACACATAATTGAAATATTACGACTAAAAATTTTTGTGCCATGGTTTATTTTCTATATCAAAACTGATTCTAGACAAAGAAAATAAAACATACACAGATATATCACATATGAGAACTGTATCATTCAAGATTCACTCAAAAGAAAACATAGTTGTCTCAATCAGATGGCTCATTTATGTTTCCTGTCGTCTTAAAACATCGCTAAACGGAAGTGAATAGACAGTATTGCATTCTTCCATTCTACATTTGCAAGTCTATGTATGATTTTGTTATATGTAACAGAAAAGTATTTGTAGAGTTCGTCACAGTTCGCGTTCATTTCAAAGAGTAAACTTTCTTGAGCACTATGATGAGAAGTTTGCCACATTAACAGCATGTGTACAAAATATTTTTAGAACACTGACGTAAAAAAAGAAGATGGTCGACTTTTGAAAATTCATATTAGTATCACTTTCTTTCACAAATAAAATAGTCTAAATCTTTGATTCTCATAAAGATTAAAGACATGTTAACGATTTTCGTCGTTAAAGATCATGCAAAATCATAATTTATTCCCCAGACTGTAGGGAGGGTCATATGAGAAAAAAATAGTTTGTGTGTCTGTATGTGTGTGTGTCTGCATAGGGGTCAAAAAAACTTCCACTTTAGAAAATTTTTTTCCATAAAGGTTGACAAAAGTAAATCGAGGTCGGGAAATCCGAATCTAGAGTCAGAATTTGAGAATTTTGAAGTGATTTGTTTGGGTTAAGGGAAGGGTTTTTTGAGAAAATGATGATCTTTTCTAAAGGTTAACGAAAGTAAATCGGAGTCGGGAATCCGAATCTGAAGTTACTTTTTCAAAATTTTGAATTGAGTTTGTTGGGCTGAGGAAAGGGTTTTTTGAGAAAGTATTGATATGTTCTAAAGATTGACGAAAGGAAACCGAGGTCAAGAAATCCGAATCTGAAGCCAGTTTCTAAAAATTTTGAATGGATTTTTTTAGGTTCAGGGAAAAAGTTTTTTGAGAAATTAATAATATTTGCTCACGTGTAGGGAGACTTATATGAAATAAAATAAGTTTTTGTCTATTATTTTCAAAGTAAACGATGAAGCGTCATTAAAAGACTTTGAATAAGTTTTCGGTGCTCGGGTTTTTAATATTGGGCTTTTCATCAATTCTATTTTTCAAACTGAATATTCAGTTAATCCGACGTATGCGATGAGTTCTTCCTGAATGAGCTGTTTTATAACTAGGTTTCCACGGATGAGGTTTTATTTTCAAAGAGGCCGGTCAGTTTCTTCGACTTGTACCATTCAAGAAATCAAAGGTTGAGTCAGTTATGGTGACGAGGCTGGTAGATCGATTCTTTTGATACTCACATGCACAATATACTTGTCTTAAACAGTCGAGGGTCAAGTGAGTCGAGCCGACGAATGTTACTTGTAATAATAAGGGAATGAAAAATTTATATCAATCGATATAATTTAGAAATATGCGATTACAAAATCAAATACATATACGCTTGTTTTTCATAAAAAATGCTGGGATATTATTATAACCAGTAAAAAGAACAGCAAATAAAAATCTGTTTCTCTTGTCTAAATTACTTTGATAATCTTACACGAAATTCTAACGACTCCAACGCGAAGATGACTGTGATCATTCGATGATTTTATCTATCTTTTTTCATCAATATATTTGATTATTCTAGTTATTAGTGAATTTTCATAAGATGAATAAAGTTGAGGTAAAATGCTAAAATCTAAAAATTAAGCAGACTTACTGTTTTTCTTTCGAATCGATATCAAAATGATGAATGAATACAACAAGCACAATTACTTTGTATTAATACTATTCAATAGATGAATAACATCATTTTGTAAGTTCTCTCGTTATCCGCATTCATACATATCATTTATTGCATTTATTAGCGTATCAAGAGAGTAAATACTCAACGATCTTTACTTTTCTTTAATGATAAAATTGTGCTCCAGGCTTATGATAAGGGAAAGAAAATAATAAATGAGCGTGGGTGTGGGTGTGGTTGTGGGTATGGGTGTAGATAATTAGGAGAGACAGCAAATCACATCCACCCACACCCACCCTTGATAATTTAACGATTATAGATGATGTTAAATACATTATGAATGTTATTATTGAAGGTTTATCATTATCAAATGATCATTGTCTAATACATGTTTTAATGATGAATTACCCTAGACGAACTTCTTTTTGTCTGTACAGGTAATACTTACGAATCTTAATCACGAAAGTCATGCGCTATGGACAAAACTTGAGGCAAGATTTGAGAACTTTCTGGGAGCTCAAGCTCTTGAATTTCTTGTTCTATCGCTTGATATTCAAGCACATGTGCTTGAATTCTTATGCAAGCGTTTCTGTTATTCAAGAATTTTTTATAGTCTTTTCACAATTTTACGTTCAAAATAACTCAACTTTTAATAAAAATTCGTTGGTGTATATTCATGCAACATTCAAGCGCTTGTCTTGAGCAAGAAGGTCATGTGCTATGGACAAAACTTGAGATCTGCGTAGCTCAAGTGCGTGAAAAAAAGTTCGCCTAGGGTAACCATTTGTATCATACATCAGAGGACTCACAATTTCATGCGCTATCAGAATAAATCACTTTCTTCGTATTAGCTTACGTCTTTAGCTAAAACAATTAAAAAAAACAGAAACAAAGAGCAAAAATCACAATTCGAAGAAATGTTATGATAAAGATGTCATTTGTGTAGGGGTGGTCCCTTTATCTTAATTTAATATTAAGAATTAAATTTTCACTTAACAGTTAATATTAAGAAGGGTGTGGGTGTGGGTGGGTGGGGATGTGGGTGTAGGTGTGGGTGTGGTGTAGGTGTGGGTGTGGGTGTGGTGTGGGTGTGGTGTAGGTGTGGGTGTGGGTGTGGGTGTGGGTGTGTTTCTGCTTTTAATCTCCACCAATACTCACACCCACCCACACCCACACCCACACCCACACCCACACCCACACCCACACCCACACCCACACCCACACCCACATCCCACACCCACACCCACACCCCCACCCACACCCCCACCCCACCCCCCCCCCCCCCCACACCC
>CAJNSZ010000344.1:91455-110473 GCA_905329745.1 Rotaria sp. Silwood2 | reverse complement strand
TGTAGAGAATTTCAAGCGCTATCTTTTAGTATAAAAAGATGTCCCGATCTAATGGATAATAGAAGAGTTATACTCAAAATACGAATGGTATAATTTATTCTGGGACACCCGTTATTATTATAACCGGTACTGAGAGTTAAATATCAGTAATTTCTTATCGAGGATTGAAGTGAAGTGTATTTAGTTTTAGACAAAATGATTTAGTACAAGCAGTAATGACTTCGTTACTTCTAAGGTGAACTATAGGTTCTAAAACTTGAGAAATTTGAATTGTTTTGATGAAAATAAGGGTGAGAACGAAAATTTTTACATAACAGAATACTCCGATGGATAAATTAAAAAAGTCCTAACCTCTATTTTTGAATCTTGTTGATGCGATATATTGCAAGAGCCCAAGACCTCAATGTATGTTCACGACAGCATTTTATACTTTACAAAATAAGTGCAGGCAATTGATTTTAATGCAAAAAGAACATAGGAGGATGATAATGTGAGTTTATGAATGCTTTATTAGGTCCCTATACCCTCACCATTATCTTTCAATAAAACTGAATTTCCTGATTTAACTGAAAATTTCAATTGTATTCCTTTATTTGTACATATCAAATTCAGATTAGTTTCTTCTACGTTGGTAGCAGCTTAGGTAAGTCTATTATCAGATTTTTCTGCCGTATAAAATTTTCCTATTATTTTACGATGAAGTTTAAAATTATTGAAAATAGAAATCAACCAAGGTTCGAGATCGATATGATATGATTAAAATTAATCTTTTGTTTGCAGAAGCGATGACGACATATATTGTAAGTTAAAATTAGTAACGGGCGATGTTCTTAACTAATTAGTATTTATTTTTGAAAAGTCTATTAATTACTTGAATAATTGATATATACATATATGATGTAGGTTTCTTGAGTTTATCATCAAATGATACTATTCAAACAGCAACAGCTAATTCTAACAAAATATCATTATTTATTGAACTATCTGATCACTATTCGATGGCATTCGATATTATCTGGGCTCTTTCATTCAATTCAGTTATTGTTAAACAACTTCAATCGAATCAATCATTCAAATCTAAATTAGTTCAAACCAATCATCAAACAAATGATGAAAATGTACGTAAAATTATAAATGGTATTCTTTGGAATTTAAATTCAAATCGTGAAGAAAATATTGTAGTAGATAACAGTAATACGAAAAAATTCGATATTATGATCAGTTATTCACATAAAGACAAACAAATTTGTAAACAATTGTATGATGAACTTATTCAAGTTGGCTATCGAATATGGATCGATTTCAATCAAATGCATGGTAATGTTATGGATGCAATGGTAGAAGCTATTGAACAATCTCGAACTATTATGATCTGTATGAGTGAACAATATCGACGAAGTAATTATTGTCGAGCCGAAGCACAATATGCATTTCAAAAACAATTAAATATAGTACCAATTCTTTTGCAAAAACATTACAAACCTGATGGATGGCTTGCATTTCTAATTGGTTCATTATTATATATTGATTTTACTAAAAATGAATATTCGAAAGCACTCGAACTGTTAATGAATGAACTGAAAATGGCTGATACACGGAATGAAATTTCAACTAAATCTGTTCAATCAAAATTACATAGTGTAGAATTATTAGCTATAACCTCTTGTTTGACACAACCACCATCACAATCAATAACATTTCCTGAAAATGTACAACATTGGACGGAGACCCATGTACATAGATGGCTTTCTGAAAACGATCTTCCACAGATGGCTCGTATTTTGTTGGATATGGATGGTCTAAATTTAATTTATTTTAGTGAATATATGATCAAAAGTGAACCACAACACATTTTATCATTACTTCAACAAGATTCACTTCGTCGTATAAACGAGAATGTTTCACTGATTGAAATATCTCGTTTCCGAAGTTTGATCGAAAGAAAAAATTTGACTATGTTTACACCAACCAAACAAGTCAAACAAACAGAGAAGAAAAACACAAAAGTGAACTGTTCTAAATTGTGTAACGTAATTTAGTAAATAAACATCTAAAGTGCTATTAACACAGCTTCAGCGTACCGATTCA
The DNA here is from genome assembly GCA_905329745.1 of Rotaria sp. Silwood2. Taxonomy (NCBI): domain Eukaryota; kingdom Metazoa; phylum Rotifera; class Eurotatoria; order Philodinida; family Philodinidae; genus Rotaria; species Rotaria sp. Silwood2. The sequence continues at coordinate 108,385 of CAJNSZ010000344.1, read as the reverse complement.
TCAATACTACTATATAGAATAGTTAGCAACAGTATCGATATCGTACACGTATATATGAATAGTATGTATTTAACAAAGATCGATACTAATGAGAAAATCTTTATTGAATGCTCTTTGTACCGAAAAAAACGAACCTACTTCATTGTCAATAGGAAAATGTATCAACATTCTGTACCAAGTTTTTCTTAAATTTTCGCGTGTCTGTATACTAAATTTATCGATTTAGAGAAATTTGAAAGCTTCAAAAGAGCAGCTACAATACATGTTAGGTATTGGGTTTATAATAAGAAATGTTTTTGTCTTATCGATCAGTGAAGTTAGTAGTTTTTGAATTTGCATAATTAGTGCTGCTATAGAGTGTTGGTGTGGGTTAAGAGCAGAGCAACACCCACACTCACACTCAACTCTTGGCAGTCACGGAACTCTTAAAACTCAGGCAACTGCTCGAGAGGAATGGCACTTTCAATTTCTTCCCTAAAAGAAAGGAAAGTAATAACTTTCCTTCCTTTTCGGAAACGAAAGGTAACCTACTTTCGACTTTCCTATCTCAAATAGAAATGAAATGGAAGTGGAAGAATTTTGTTTTTCATGTTCGAGAAGAGAATTCTACATCTTTTGTTCTGTTTTAGCGAGGAAAATGTCACAAAAGTAGAAAGCGACCAAAAAGAATGTAGAAGGAGGTCGAAAAAAGCCGAATTGTATTGAAAGAGAGTAGACGGAAAATCAAATTAATCATCGTGTTTTTGACAAAAACAACAAAGTCGAAATTAGCATCAAATCCTGCATATAAAGATGGATGATTCGGTATGACACAAATTGATTTTTTGATTGTCCAGTGTCCTTAGAGATCCATAATAAAAGTGGGAAAATGAAAGTCGCTTAAGAAAGAGAACAAATTCCGAATTTAACTCGAAATTCAATACTGGTTCTGAATATGTGGATGTGAGTGCAGACTTTCTATCCTTCAATACCCCCCCCCCCCTACCGTCACACATCCTGATGTTGTGTTTGTGGAGCAGAAAATTCAATCTGTACTTCCTAAATTGAAATGAAATCTTGTTGACTTGATTGTGATGACCTATAAGTGACCAATGAAGAGTGAGACAAAGTCCGACTAGAGTGTTGGTGGGGGTCTGGTTGTATGGGTAGGCGTGTGAATTTCGATTTAGTCTTTATCAAAGTCCGCATCCACACGGACCACGACAATCACAGTCACACTACACCCGTGGCGCAAGGACAGAACGTTTCAGACCAAATCCTCGCGGACACAATGGTTGCACAGACAAAACGTTGCAGCAAATGTTTGGCTTTTAAAGAAATTCTAATCAATATATCATATTAGAAAAACCCACTGTCATGTCATTGTCGATATGATCTATATTTTATTATTTAAATAGGTGAGAATTTCACTATTACTTTCTAATGTAATAATTATTCAATTTATTGTAAATGTTTAGTTTTGTAGAAGAACAACAAAATAACAGGATGTGGGTGTGAGTGTTTCTTTTTACCCACACCCTCACCCTCTTTCTAATATGTAATTTCAAGATTTTTGCATAACGTAGGTATTAAAATTTTCAAAGTAATCTTCTTTTTCTTCATGTAATAAATTCGATTATTTTTATATGATGTTTCTGATAACATATTGGATGTATTTTCTGACGTAGTAAAACAATGACGTATGCATTTTGAAGCTAAGTATCTGACTGCACGTCAGAGCATGTATATGAAAGCATTAGTAGAAAGAAAGAAAGAAAGAAAAATGGGCGGTAATTACTGATTTGCATGATAAATATGTTGCTAATAAATGACGCCATGGCCTTCAGGTAAACTTGTTTCATCAAGTATATTATTAGTCCTATACGAAAAAAATGTGCACAAACCAAAAATTACAACACTAAAATATGATTAGGTATGTATAGAAGCTAAGAGATTAAAATATAACTGTATCTATTACTTTATTAAGAAATGGATTCCTACTATTAATTGTCATTTATATCGTTACTGGTGACGATTCATGGCCTTATCTGAAAATTCATATTCCGTCCTTAGACATTGTTCAAGGTGAAATCAATCCTCTTGTAAAAAATGTTCGTCAATTCATTGGTTTTCCTTTTGCACAACCACCTATTGGCACCCTTCGTTTTAAAACACCTATTCGTATACGTCGTTTTAAACAGCATGTTCCTCCTATTACTGCTGTTAATCCATCATCTACCCATATTTATAACACAACAGCAAGAGCACATCAAGATGGATTTCCTCGGTTCACTTGTACGCAGAGCTCTTTCTCAAATTCGAGTGTGATCTACGCACAAGAAGATTGTCTTTATCTAGATATTTTCTTACCATTACATATCAATCATAGATCCTTGTTACCTGTCGTTATCTATATTTATGGCGGTGGTTTTCAAACAACAGATCCACATAATCCAAGTCGAATTATTTCATTGTATCAAAATATTATTTATGTTGCTATTCGTTATCGTGTCAACGTGTTTGGATTCATGGCATCAACATCTCTGTCAGCTAGTCGTTTAGGACCAATTCAGTCATCTGGTCTACAAGGTTTTGAAGATCAACAAATGGCAATGAAATGGGTTCGAGATAATATTCGATGTAAGTGGCAACTAAAGAATTTTTTACGATAACTTGGCTTCTGTAATTATATTCTTCAGATTTTGGTGGTGATCCTAATCGTGTTACATTACAAGGTCACTCAGCTGGTGGTGTATCAGTTTGCCTTCATTTAATTGCACCTGCTTCTCAAGGTTTATTCCATCGTGCTATTATCGAAAGTGGAGGTTGTGACATTGGACAAGTATCTTTACAACAAATGGAAGTAATTGGTGATGATATTACATCTCATTTTTGTAATTCATCATAAAATGTTATTTCATGTTTACAATCAATTGATGCATCTGTTTTACTTCAATATGCAAATTCTAAAGATTATTTAAATTTTTTTTCTTTAAATGCTATTCATCCACCGATTGATGGTTTGATCATTCCTGATTCAATAACTAATTTATTTCAACAGAAAAAATTTTCAAAAAAAGTTCCACTCTTAACCGGAACGACTAGTGCTGAATTCGGTTTATTTATTGCAGGAGGTTTTGAACCAGGATGGCAAATCAGAAATTTAAGTCAAACTGTATTATCTCAATGGGTTCAAATATATTCGAAAGGCCAATCAGCATATTTAAATACGACTTATAATCCATATATTGCTCCATATTTACCATCCATATTGGTCAATTATTACGGTTTGGCTGATGCATTATCAACAGCCATATTTCAATGTTCTGTTCGTCGAACAGCTGCTTATTTAACTAATAATGAATGTGGATCTGTGTATTTGTATTCATTTGATTATGTTCCATTATCATCTCCTTGTCTCGATTTATCACAATCAGTTCATGCTCAAGAACTACCATTTATATTTAATACAGCCAATTCATCGGCGTTAACACAGATTATATTTCCAGTTAACACATTTAGTGAAAATGAACAAATATTAGCATCAGCTATGAGTTTACTATGGATACGATTTGCTGTTCATGGTAATCCCAATACACCTTTGGATGCTGAAGAAACGAATCCATTAATAACTCAATTAAATCAATTTGGTGCCTGGCCCAAGTATTCGACAAATACTGTGGCTGGCCTTTCTTCTTATTTAATTTTCGCTAACCAAGTATCGCGAAATAGTAGTACGACTATTCGATTATTAACAAGTGGTTATCATTCACCGATATGTGCTGCATGGGATCAAATTGTACCAAATCCAACTATTGTTAAACGATGTGCTGCTGGTTTTAGTGGCCCGAATTGCTCATCACTCAAGAAGACATGATATCCAAAACAATGAACTTTTTGCGATATAAACAAGCATTTCCTTTGATAATTACCTGGTGTATTCATTTTCTTGTAAAGGACATAGGCGTACAAGCCATGGAAAATAGGTCACTAACTATTCATCAACAGTTAATTAGTAACTCTGGGCAGAAAAGAGGCTAGTGTTTTTACCAAATTGAAGCAATATTTTCAATATTAAAGGTGGCGTTGAGTCGGAAATACTGTAAAACATTATAGAAGTTTTCGAGAGCCTTTAGAGTAGGTTCTTAGTGTATCGATAATGATCCAATATTTGATCCAAACGTAAAACTTTTTAGAAATATGGTATGTTCAATTTGTCGCCACTAGCAAGAGTATTTAATTCTACATCATTCTACATAAAAACTTATTCTTTTTACGAACTATTGAAGACATTAGTAAAGCTCCTCAAGCATAGGGATCTATTGAGCACGATTAAATTGCATATCATCTAACATTAATTTGACTTGCTTAATTTTTTTTTGTTACATGCGAGCCGTTCTCATTGAAATACCATTCGATACAGCAACGAAAGGGTTACAAAATGATATAAGGTATTCCCAGGAGTATTTTTATTAGGACCCCTCAAAAAAGTCATTTTTCATCAGAATGATCGAAATTAAGATAAATGCAGAGAAACATAGCCCGTAATCGGATCTCTCGAAAACAACAACAATTTTTACTCAGCATTTCGTTTTTTGAAAATTTTTTTAAGATTTCCATCATTCCCTATTCGCAAAAACAAGCTGTTTTCAGCAAAAACCGAAAATCTTTTTCGCTTTTTCTCAGTTCATGATTTGTTGAACGTGCAACCCAAATTTCACTGTCCAGGTTCATGTTATATATTTAAATTTTTTTTATTGGAAAGAGCACGTCAGGATGCAGAACATCAAAGAATCTCTTTTTTAAAATAAGCTTTTTTCATTATCATATGATAGGGTGTGGGTGTGGGTGCGACTGTAGCCAAAGAGATAATCCACAACCACATCTCACACCCACACCCATAAATATGAGCAGAATTTTTTTTAATAAAATGAGACTGTAATGTTTCTGACGGAATAAGTCATTCCCATTTGATTGATTTCCATATCAAGTGCAATGAAAATAACTAATTTAAATGAAGGAAAGAGAAAAAATAGAACTGACTAATATTTATCATATCTTAGTAGGTGATTTCAGTCACAAATATTAAAGAAAACGAATGATGTTGATAATGAACAGCATCACGACGATACTGGTAATGAGACACAACTGTCACCACAAAGGCGATCATCTGTTCTCGATGGACAACTTTGAAAGAGAAAAGTTTTGAAAGAAAATCGGCAGAAGAAAACATCGAAAAGGAAAATTTTGACAGAATTAATCTACTTTCGCGATACATGATATATATTATTTTTTATTAATTTAGAAGAAAATATACAAGATAATTTGAGTAATTTAATAAGATTTATAAGTATTTCCGATTGTTACAATAAAATAGAGCTTACACTAAAAATATAGAATAAGATGTTTTTTTTCCTAATGACCAAAGATAAACTTGGTGATAGATCTTTTGCGTTTATTTGCTACTTCAAAGATGTGTCATGCAGATTATCAAATCAAATATGAAAATAATTTGTTACTATCAGTTTGTTTTAGTTCCGTTGTATCAGGACCAAGTATAATTTAGATATGTTCATAACAGACATATTGACTTTCGATTGATCTTATTAATTGAATTTTGCTGATGCTATCTTCAAACATATTCGACGTTTTACTCCCATATTTTTCTTCTCTGTTGCTTTTTATTTTGACATTCTCCTCTTTAACATTTCCCTTTTCGATAATTTCATTTTTTATTTCTTTTCCAAAACACTTTTCTCTTTCGACGGTTTCCGCCAAACCCCGATCATCTATTAAAATACTCTCAAAATAGATGTGCAAATGATGGTGAAACAGACGAGAATATTAGAAAGTCCTGATACATTCAAAAATGTATTCAAAATATCAAAGCTCTGTATCAATGACTACATCTAATTTAAGTTTAATACTTGGTAGCTAAACATGCATCATTTAAACATCGTGAACTAATTTGTTTGTTTCAATTTTTGAAACGAGTGTCACTTTTTCTTTTACTAGATTCATCAGTATATACGTGTACATAAAACGAGTATCATTTAGAATACAATTCTATAGCTTTTATCGTGATCAGAAAATCATTCATTTCCGAGGTTGTGGGTATTCATTTCGTCTATACTCACACTCACACTGCTATCTATATACATGCATTTTGAAAGTACGAGTAATTTTAAAATTTCATTATCTAAGACAAATAAAAAATGCAAACGTAATAAAAAATCAACAATATTCTGAATTATCTCATATTAAATCGTCAACAAAACTGTAGAGAAAATCATTCATGAGAAAGATCAAAATCTTTCAATAAAAAGGACAACAACATGCGCCTATTCATCGATGACAAGAGAGTGTTTGTCTATCTATTTTACCTTTGATTTATTGATCTATGATTGAGAAAAAATGAGCAAATTTTTGCTGCATTCTTCTTTTATTTTCGAACATTGACGATAAATGACAATATATGTTGTATATAAACAAAAAGATTGTTGTACCAGGTAATTTAATGTTAACTTTTGTTGGAAGATAATTTCCACAAATGCAATATTATATTTCAATCATTTCTGAATTTATGCAACAATTAAAAATATTTTGAGACTATGAGCATCGAATATTAATTTCATGCATGAAAATCTCAAGAGAGTTAAATCAAAATCGAAAAATTTTTACTGATTGATTCAGGACTAGAAGAAAGATCTGTTTCATATAAAGGTTTGCCACCTCATCACGTCATAAAATTGAAAACAAAGATTAAAAAAATAGGATAATTTTACAGAAAGTTGTTTCTCTTGTGGTACTTTCACATTCCTGTGGATTTGAATGACTTTTTACTTCTCCTTGTGATACTTTTTTTATGCTCAGAATTCTAAACTACAATAAATAATAGTCAAAGATAATAGGTGTTTTATCAAGAACATCATTTTTTCAATGTAGTTACATGTAATGTTTCCGGTTAGACGATCATTCAATTACAAAAATTATTGGACATTTGCAACACTTCTGAAAAGACACTTTCGGTAGGAATATTCGTAGCGTTGTGTGCAGAATAAAACACAAAAGAATCCTATGAACAATAATAGACTGTAAACGACAATTAATTAAAGATCTGCACCTGACTCAAGTAAATTTATTCATTTTGAACAATAGAATTTTAGCGTTTTAGATCTAAAGAGAGATAGTTGAAGTCAAAAAAATTGCAGTTAAAGCTGATCCCGACTTCCTTTTTATGTCTGTAGCGGTCAAAGTGACATTGTTTGAGCCTTCAAAATGCATCATTTTTTATAGAAAATCTTCGGCACACAAATTACTCGTATTGAAAATGAATTATTGACAAGGAATTTACTTGACTCCGATGCAGATCTCTACAACTAACAAACCAACGTAATAGTAATAGATTTCACTGAAAAACAAAAGCAAATTATTCTTGTGGAGAACCGAAAGAGGTGACAATCTCGCTCATACAAACTTTTATTTCATAGAAAAATAAATAATAAAATTGTTTCTAACTTTAGTAGGTCAGCTCTGTGAGATGTTGTATCGTCTAATGAAATTCTTCTTATCATAATGAAAAATTTGAAGTCAATTGATATGTTTCATTTCTTGATGGGGATTAAACAAGGGACATGTAATAAAATTTTGAATTCCAGTGTCTACTTAATAAAAATTTCACCAATTATGTTCAAATAATTACTTCCACAAATGCATCTTGATATTAAAATAAAAACTGTTGAATGTTTTTCTAAGAAGCTTAATCATCTTTCTGTTAATTATCCTAATCTGGATGTTTTCGAATTGTCTCTCAAATGTATTTTGTTCGAATGAAACCTGAGAAGAAACCAACTTTTACATAACAACAGAAATAGGAATAATTAGATGTTGCTTCGTTTTTTCTTTTATCTCAAAACTATTTGTTCCTGAAAAACAAAACAGGAACGCTCTCGTTTCTCCAGTTTAATAGATCCAATTGAACCAAATTTTTCACATATGCAAGACATCATTTGAAATAGACATTTGTTTTTTCTCTCAAACATAGTCTTTTGCCTGTAAAGAAAATTTGAAAAATAATCGAATATAGTATCTGATAGGAAGGTGTGTAAGTAGAAAGAGAGTTCACACCTATACCTTACCCACTCACTCCCACACCCACTTCGCAGTTGTTTTGTTGCTCTATTCTTTTTTAGAGATCACTAGAGAAACAGAATTTTATTCTTCTTTACTTTTTGCACAACATAACGAAGATGCAAAGAAAGTGCATTTTCTATTGAAACAAGAAAACCATCACCTAATCAACATCAACCACTGTTCTTTTTCACATCACCTATTCATCCTAGTGTTTATTATCTATCATTGAAAACGTTGAATATAATAAAAATAATGGGAACAACATTTAACGAGAACATCAACATGTAATTCATTGACAATAGACTATCAAGATTTCGTATTTAGATATTATTAAAATACATTGTTCCTTGATAGCGCTGTTAAAAACCAATGAAAAAAAAAAAACAAGAAATAATACCATTAACTTCTTAATTTTTCTTTCATTTTCGGATATAAATTGTTTTTTATTTTCTTCAAAACCTAGGAAGTAAAGGATCCATTAAAAATCAGAACCAATAACGGATGTATTAATAAAAGTTTTTATATAAGCAAAAATACATCATTCAATTTTTAGAAATTTCTATATATTCCTTTAAATATGAACTAGCGAAATTCGACATGTCACTATTACAATGTCGATGAAATCTATTATAATAATAGGTTAAATCAAAGAATCATGTAAAAGATTTATTTTTGTGAAATCATATATAAATAACAAATAGAGAATTTTTTTTTTCAAAAAAATCACAACAATCATCTAGCAAAATTTAATCATAATTGTTCTTAATTTGGATTATATTTTTTTGCACAATGAACATGAACTTGACTTCCATCTTGATAAACAACACATGATGTTTCATAAAATTGTTGTAAACAATGTTTACATTGACGTTGTTCATTAACTATTGTATTTAAACATTTTAATTGACGCAATTTTATATTTAATTTTTCATTTTGTACACGAATTAAAGATGATTCAATTTTAGTTGATCGTTGAGTATATGAATATGTACGTAAGGCACGTAGAAGAATTTGAGATAATGATGCTAATGACCAATGAGATGGTAAACGTTGTAAAACTTCAATAAAATCAAATTCAATATCATTATTACAAAGAAGACGAAGTAATGCTGATTTTATTTCATTTGGATATCTAAATATTATTATTTATAAATAGAAAAAACAAATGAAACATATTTACAAGATAATTTTACTTGTTTAATGAATTAAGAAAAACTTTAAATAAAATATGAGCAACAATTTTTCGATCATCACTTGATTTTCCTTGTGATAAAGCTATACAATAATTTTCCGCATATTCAAAATCTTGAAGTTCATCAACAAGTATTCGAAAAGCTTGTTCAAAATTATTCATCTTAAAAATTCAAAATTCAATAGAGAAAAATCAAATAGATAAGTAAAAAAAAACAAAACAATCATACTTTGCCATAGAGAAGAGCTACTTCACGTTGTAATCGATTTGTTTGATTAACTCGATTTAAAACAGTTTGAACACGATAGGAATTTGATGTAATTATAAATGCTTGCAGTTTAGAACTAAAATTTAACATAATAAAAATTAAATAAATTCGAAAAATAATTATTATCGAACCGTGTCTGTTCGTTATCAATATCAGATTTTGATAAAATTTGATCAAGATAAATATTAACTAACATTGTATGAATTTCATCAGTCTAAAAATAACAAGATTTTTATTAAAAAAATTTTTCATATCTCAAGGAAATTTTATCTACAAAAAAATTTTAGAATTTCGAGACAAATATATACAGGGTGGTCCAAAAGTCACGCAACCAAAGTAAAAATTGAATATCTCAATTAAGGCTTGAACAAACGGGGTGATTATTTTACCAGTGATAGAGGTATGTACAAGCTTGATATCCATACAGATATGTCTAAGGAGATCTTTTGTTAAGTATCACTATAGACCTCAACAAGAAAAATTTTACTTTTTCACATATAGAATAAAAAACAATGTACTAAACAGAGGGTTTATCTAGGCTTGTCTGTATGAATATGCAGCTTGAACATGGCTCTATTATTATTAAAAAAATCAGCTCGTTTGCTCTAGCCGTAATGGAGATATTCAATTTTTATTTTGGCAAACTGACTTTTAGGCTACCATGCATATGGCCCAAAAGTCACGATATCAAGAAAAAATGAAATATCTCCGTTACGGATCAAGCAAACGGCCTGATATTTTTACTAATAATAGAAGCATGTTTACACTTTAAATCTATATGAACAAGCTTAGATAGAGCCTTTATAAAATACCACTAATGATCTCAACAAAACAATTTTACTTTTTCACAGATAGAATAGAAAACAATATATTTAACAAAGGATCTTTCTGGGCATGTCCTTATGAATATAATGCTTGAACATGCCTCTATCATTGATAAAAGAATCAGCTCTTTAACTTGAGCCATAGTGGAGATATTTAATTTTTTTCGGCAAAGTGACTTTTTTTTCTAACTGTGAAGAAGTAAAATTTTTCTTCTTGAGGTTAGTAGTAATACTTAACAAAGGGTCTTCCTAGACATGTCTTTATGGATTTAAAGCTTGTACATACCTCTATCACTGGTAAAATAATCACCCCGTTTGTTCAAGCCTTCATTGAGATATTCAATTTTTACTTTGGTTGCGTGACTTTTGGGCCACCCTGTATATCGAATTTTCTGTTTGAATAGAATCAAAACAAAAAGATCTTCAATTAGACGAGCTTAAAACGCGTTTAAAGAATCTTCTAAATAGAGGACAAATGGAATGTTTCTTGATAGCATTTCATGTGTGAGTGTTGTCATGCCCACATGCACACCCTTCGTTTGATTTTATGAGCGTATGCAGAAGAGAAATTCTTCGAAAATATGAATATTAAAATTAAGACTTCTAATTCAGTCTTTGCTTTTTCATTTTCGGACAATGATTCATATTTGTCTCTTATTTCATATTACATGTAATATTCAAGTTTTGAAAAGTCGATACTGAATTGACATTTTTTTAAGTTTATGCATGTTAACTTGTAGAATCTATCGTAACGAATGCTTTGAATTATCAGACGAAAATGAGTTTTGATAAAGTGATAAATGTATTTATCGATTAGGAAAGAATATTAATTCTTTCTTTTGAAACTTACTTCAATTTTAAGATTAAATACAGCATATTCAAGATAAGTTACTAATGCTGTTGGACGTGTTTTTATTAAATTAATAATTCGATTTGAAGAGAATGGATCATTATTTGATTCATTTTGATGTTTACTAATGAAGATCTAAAAATTATTGGTTTATTTTTGTTTTTCTTCTTATAAAAAGAAAATATTAATTATATTACTTTTAATGCTAATTCTTCTTCGTTTTGTTCTAATAACCAAGTTGCAGTAGAAAATTCTAATGATCGATCAATATTTCGTTCAAGTATATATTTTGCAATAATCCATATACCAGGAAATGTATCATCATTCGAATATTCATTTGATACGAGTCTACGCTAAATAAAAAGATCATTAGATAAATTTAAATAATATATATATGTAAAATGCATTACTTCTTCCATATATCAATTGTTTGTTGATGTTTTTCATGTGCAGAATAAAGTAATGCTGCAGCATGATAATGTTTGGAATCAATAAGAATTTTACAATAATCAATTGAAATATATGAAGAATTTGTTTGAATAAATTCAATGATTATTTCACGAGATTTAACAATTAAATATGCTTTTAATAGGGCTGGATAATAGTCCTAAAAAAGAAATAATTAATGATATAATTCAACATTTGGATTCATAAAGAAGTGTCAATAAGACTAAAAAAAACTTCAAAAAACAAAGATTTATGCTCATGAACTTCTGAAGCCAAGTTATGATTGTTTTACTGAAAAGATCTCATTTATCGAAGTATTGAATTTTTCAGTAAACTCGTTTTTTGTTACATGTCTATAGCAAGCGACTATTTATTGGAACACCAATATCTTGATAAATGAACATTCTTTTCGACTGATCCTAAAATGGATCGAAAAACTTACGAGGGAACTACCCCAAGTGATTCACCGCTTTTGAGCTCATACTTTGGGGATAAGTAGGAGATCCCGACACTAGAATAACCTTAAGAGGATTTGGGCCCATGCACCTGTGGGACTGAGTTATAACAGTTTTACTCGATTTTTGCCCTAGGGCACTGGTTCACCTGCAAAACCAAATCAAAGAATTTCGATCTGAAATTTTGTCCACGAAGAGGCCTAATGGCCACTAGAATANATTCTATTCAAATGTAGACCTATCTATGGGCAAAATCTCAGGTCGAAATACAATCATTCGATTTGTTGGTATATATCATGCCATAGGCTAAAATTCCAGTAAAATACCTGTAACTCTGGACAGAAGACCTAACAGCCTTGATCCTTTCAGGGTTTTTCATAGCTCACTGGGGTCTACCTTATGCACAGAGTCCGAACTCAAAAGATTTTTTACACTTGCATATGTTCCCTCGTAAGATATATTCTTCAAACTTTTTGAAAATTTACATAATTCTATATTTTTGATTAGTTCGAACTCATAGTTTACATATTGAATGTGTTTTTACTTAGTAAGAAATTCGAATGCTATTCACTAGGAAAAATATTTTTACGCACTCTATTGTTTTCGTTTCACAATTGTAAACGAATCGAATTTCATCATGAACAAAACTATTCTAAATTATTTTCTACATTCAAATATTCTATCGCTGAACAAACTTGCGTATGTAATCTTTACTTTAAAAAAAAAGCACGTAATAACAACTCAAATCAATGACTTTGACGTCCGGCTTCATGATTTTTTGATCGGAAACTACAAGATAGATGTCATATCCTGTTAGACTACGGTAGGAATTTGGACGAAGTATAATGATGTTCGTTTCCGACTAGAAACGTGAAAATTCAGATATCGTATTTCTGCTTTCATTTTCCGGGCGGAACTGACCGTGTATAATTCACCTAGGAAATGATTAAATTATTCATTTATCTATATTCCGATCATCTTATAATCTGTATTTTTTTCCAAAATCACTGTCTATAATTTTATTATTGATAAAAATGAATCGATTAATCTTTATCGAAAATTTTACTTAAAATATAAAAATTTCAACGGAAAAATGTCGATTGCATAAAAGACGAACGTATTAAATGTGAAAGTTTATGAAGTGTAAATTTTCAAAATTGAATTTTAATATTTTAATCAAGTTCACCTATAAAATGACAAGAAAAATATTTATCGATTCATAGTTATAATACAAAAAATCTTATAAAATATGTCACAATTCTCAATAATTGATTTACTAGTCTAACAATTATAATTAAAATATTGTTATTCTTCAATCGGACATTAATTTTGATCTTTTTCAAACATCTAAAAAAAGGAAAAAACAAAATTTTAATCGTTAAGTCTCCTTCATTTGTCTTTTAATCATTTATTGGTATTCTAATATCCAATGAAAATATTCCTTTAAAACCTCTTTTCTATTCATCTGCATAAATAATTTAAATAATTTATGAATATTATATTTGAAATTTAGAATTTTTTATTGCAAAAAATTTTCAAAAACAAATACAAACATTTAAAAATAAATAAATATTTTTGTTTTTTTTTATATTCAATTGATATCTATTTATCATTTTCCCTTCTTAAATTATGTGACGTCATTCGCTAGAAATATTCTAGTACGTGTATCATTATACACTCTATTTAACTTCTAAAGATTACATATCTTTCTTTTAATATCTCTATAGTCGAATATGCTACAATAAATAAAACAATCATTTGTCAGGTGAGATAGATATTTTATTTATGACTATGGTTACTACATATTAACAAAAACAAAAACCTATTCATAAATAGAAAGGTATAGTTAATGCTCGGTCTACTTTTACAATCGATGTAGGATACGGTCTACGTGGTTGTTTCATCAAGCTTTCATAAGTATTCGAAATATGAAGGTTAAATTACGAAAATATTTTTCATAATAATTTTTTATTTATAAGTTAATTTTGTGTCAGTTTCGAGAAGTGAAAAGATTTAAGTCATTTTCGTTATTGTAGATATTTGAAAATTCAAAGATTATTAATCAAAGTTTTCTTTATCTCTATCAATTGAGAAATCTTTTTCTGTCGTCAAAATGATTAGGCAGCATTCGATCGAATGAAAAAAATATATCTGCAGCTTTCTAGAACGAAACATATTTAAAAAAAAAAAAGAACTTCGGAGATTGACAGCTAATAGAAAAGTTTGTTTTGAGGTAAAATTTGTTTGCATTTTATTTTTTTTATCATAATAACCCACATGACATATATTTACGTAGCACATGAATAATCAAAATGCAGGGAATATGCTTGAAACAATACATATTGATAATTGTACATAATAGTCTTTTGAATTTTGTTTTTTTTTTTGTTTGTTTTTACCTTGATTCAGTTAAAAATATGACTGTAAACAGCAGCAGAGAGTTATTGCAGGTTTCTTTTTCAATTTGTACGAAATTAAAACCTATTTCCGTTGAAATTTTAATATAGTCGAGACTTGATTGTGAAGAGACGATGTTTATCAATGATTTATATTTGTTCGTTTTTGTGTGGGACGAAAATAGTTTTAATTAAAACTGCTCTTTAATGTGTAAGAAAAGAAACAAAAAACTGTCGATTGTTATTTCTTTTGCATATTGTGAACAGATGTTTTTTAGTACTTATTTTTCTTTCCTTTTTTTTTTTTTTTTCTTCTTTTTCGATCATTCGTATTCATTTATTAGCATTAGATCGACCTTCTACACATTCATTTTCGTCTTTTGATTTAGAAAAGAAGAGAAAAACAATTTTTTTCTTCTTGTTTTTTAGTTACTTAATGAACATAGACATTTTTATGACAGTTCTCTTTTAAATTAAATATTTTATTTTTTCTACTCACATCAAGTTTATTTTGTATTCTTCATTGTTGTTCTTTTTTCTTACGATTGTATTAACAAAAATATAAAGATTGTTTTTTTGTTGTTTTTCATTATTCATTTGTATTTTAGGTAGCTATTTGACCATGGACTTGATAAGGGATGAGAATTATTTAAGAGAAAATGGTTTGGCTGATACAATTGGTATTGTTTTGGCATCATCGTCAACGTCAAATGTAAATGATATTGATGATGTACCAGATTATAATGAAGAATTTCCTCAATTAATTTCTACTGGTCAATTGGATTTTAATCTTTCAAATACATTTTTTTCTTCATCACCATTTTCAACATCATTAAATGGACCAAATGCTATGGCTAATACAACAACATCATTATTTTCTTCAGCGAAAATTGACGAAGATCGACGACGTAAACTAGCCATTCATGAAAAATCAGCTACAACTAAAATTGTAAGTTGTTTTCTATAATATTTATACGAAACAATTAAGTGCATTTATTTTTGTTTGAATAAGACTCATATTAACTTTTTTTTAATGAAATATGAGAGATGATTTTTTTTGTTAAGGCTTCTTTATTAATTTTTTGTTTTTTTTTTATTCTACAGATTGAAATTCCTCCCGAAGATCGTATTACTGATAATCATCGACGTGGTGGTAATCAATCAACACGTAACAATGGTGCTAATAATTCATTTAATAATAATGGACTACCATTACAAAAAATTTGTATACGAATTCAAAAAGAAACATGTAAAAATAAAAGATTTTATTCAATTTATAAATTCAATTTTTTTTTTTGTTTTTCTTTTCCTTTAATAGCGACAAATATAACATTTTTCAATAAAGATCAAATATTAATAGTCACTGTAACCGGTCGACCTGAACAAGTACGTTTAGCACAAGCACAAATTCTACGTGAATTACAAAAACCAATACACATAGCAGTTAATATTCCATTAGATTTTCATCGTTTTATAATTGGTCCACGTGGTGCAACATTAAAACTTTTAGAACAAGAAACATTAACACGTGTAGCTGTACCACCACAAGATAGTCAATCAAATGCCATACTTATATCAGGTGCAAAAGATAATGTTAAATTATGTGAACAAAAAATTCTTGATTTATATCATATACAATTAAATAAAGGTTTTGAACGTTTATCAATACCATATTTATATCATCCATGGATTCGTCATCAACTTGTTGATGAATTACATCGTCAATATAATGTTACTATTGATTTACCACCACCAATTAAACAAACCGATGAAATATCTATACGTGGTGAACGTGAACCTGTTGAAAAAGCTAAAACAAGAATTATGCAATTTTTTAAACATTTGGTAAAGAAAAATGTTTTCTCTTATCATAATCATTTCATAATATTAAGAAAATTATTGTTTATCTCGAGAGATTTAACTAGTAGAACGAAACAAAACAAAGAATTTAATTTGTTATATATAGCCTTGATTTCTTGTAGTAGAATATTGATTCTATATATATATAGAGAGAGAGAGAGAGAGAGAGAGAGACAGAAAAAAGAATTATTGAATATTTGTTTTTATTTCTTTGAAAGATCTAGGGATGTACCTGTATTGGTGTAAATAATAAAATATTGAATAGCGAGTCACTTTGACACAGTACACTGAAGCCGTACATCCTTAAGAAATTCTGGCAAAATATATTTCAATTTATGAAAATGTTTAAGGGTTGATCAATCAGTTATTCTATACAATGAAGTTCATTTCAACAAAGTATTATGACATAGAGACTAGCTTGTTGATACTAACGAGGGAACTACCCCAAGTGATTCACCGCTTTTGAGCTCATACTTTGGGGATAAGTAGGAGATCCCGACAGTAGAATTAGCGTATGAGGAGTTGG
>CAJNSZ010000344.1:68980-83165 GCA_905329745.1 Rotaria sp. Silwood2 | reverse complement strand
TCAATATATTCATATTTATCTTTATATTCTAAAATAATTTCATCAAATATTGATTTTATAGCATGATAATCTTGTAAATCTTCATAAATTTTTGGTTCATCATTTTGTAATATTGTACGATAATCAGAAAATATAGTTGGTTTTCGAAATAGAATAATCTACATCAGAGATGTGTGAGACCAAGCTTTTTAGTCTCGATCCCGATCTGATACCGGTAGTTTCTTTTGTCGTGGTTCCAGTAATTCTACTCTGGTCTCTAGTCCCGCTATCGATCTGAAGAAAACGATTCAAAATTTACTCACATTACAGTCTAAGAATGTTCTTGAATACTCGTTTTTTGACTTATTTAGTCGACAAAACGTCACTTTTCTGGTGACCTCTCCTGAATTTCGTTTTGATCGGTGTGATTTATGAGATAATTTGCTCAAAATGATAAATTTGTTTTGTTGTCGGTCCTGGTAACTTTTTTGTCTTGCATTCTTAGTACTAGTAAAACTTTAAATTTTGGTCCTGGCTCCGAAACTGGTCCAGCGCATATCTAATCTACACTCTTCTTCCCCTAGCCACTGACGGTCAGATTAGAAAATATATGTAAGATCGATAAGAATGGACTAGATGAATGGATCCGTAGATGAACTTGAGTGATTTTTACTTAATCTATGAATTATTTTATTATAGATTATAATATTATTGTTACTATATAAAAGATTAATATATTCAAGTTTTATTGATAACAATCTCATCTTCATTGTTATGATGAACTCTAAAAAGATTTCATTAAAATCATCATCTACATCCGAAAGACAAAAAAGTAATGAATCCTTCAATGAATCCATCTTCTATCGAGTATTTTCCAGTCTGTGCTTTACTTTAATGATTATAATTTGTAGTTTTACAATATATGATATGATTCAACACAGTGTAAGTATGTAATGTTTCATGAATAATAGAATTCACTTTTATGCTATTCATAGAAAACAATCGATGATTCAAAACGAATATATAGCATTTATTTTTCTGTCGTTCTTACATCATGTACACTTATTTTCTCAATTCTCTTCACCGTCGAAAACATTTATATTTGGATGGGTAATTAAGTAGTAGAGAATCAAACGTTTTGTTTTTCTTCATAAAAGTTAATGTGTTGTCTAGTATCTTTTTATATGCACGAACCAAACCGAAGATATGTACATAGGAAAGGCTTAGTCTATGATTTGATCAGTACTAAACAATTTCAATTGTGTCATTTTTATCCTTTATCAGTATTCTCTCGTTGTCGGAAGTGTTATTTGTGTCAATCAAAAAACATGATAAAGATCAATCTATTATTGATTACAGAAATTACTAAAATATTTTATATCATCAGGGGATTGACAAAAGAATTTGCAGATTTTCAGTATTGTTTATGTCATTCAGTCAAAGATCTCTTTAATTCTCACGATCGTCTTAAAAGTAAGTGAAATAAATCCTAAATTATGGAAAATTATTTGAAAACGATTCATTTCTCTTCAATATGTTTATGTATTAGACTTTCAATCAGATATTCACTGTAATATTTCACAAAGAACGAATTTATTTTCATCAGATGACAAAGTTAATTTAAATAGAAGAAAACCGAAAATTTTTTTCCATCAACTTGTTTTTATTCAAATTGTAGAGATTTTGATCAATTTCAATCTATAACAACTTATTTTCAGAAACATCGAAGTATTATATCAGCATTTAGCATTCTATCACTCTGCTTTGATCCAATAAGAAACTTAGATACTCAATATTAATCACATCCATACCAATTAAGCTCATGTCGAAAGTTTTAAACGTATATGAGTACAAATCACCGAATGGTTTTGAATGAGAACACTACATCTGATTCTACTGTCAAACAATTAAAGAAAATATCTACTTGACTCACTATTAAAGTTTTTATTCATAAAATCATCAAATGATATTTATCTATACTCAAATGTGAATCCAAACAAGAACCATATACTATTGTTAATAGTATTTAACTTGATCGATTTTCTTTTGTATATGTGTACATTTTCTTTGTTTTGATCTTTAAATGTATGTTCTCTTATTCTAGTATATCAGATTATTGGACTTGTTTGTGAGAGTAGCTTAATCTAATATATACATGTGTGTAGTGTCGAAGTTATTGTAGATCAACTGAAAATAAAATAATTATCAATTAATAGATAATATTAAAGCTAAAATAGATACCTATAGTTGTTTTTTTTCAATTTAGAAAGTACATATGATTTTTATAAACAAAAGTAAAAGAAATTATTCAGAAATAAGACATTTAATTTTATTATTATTGTACTTGATTATAGATCTATTTAATCAATCCTAAGTTTGTTGTTAATGAAATAGATCTCTGAAATACTGCATGCTGATATAAATAATAGATTGACTTTACATTCATAAGAAAAATGACTGGCACGGGAACAGGCTAAATGCTTACCAAACTCAAACTCACATTGAGTCAAGCAAAGACTTTACCTAACTAGGTTTTTTATATTTATCACTTTTCAGTGCTACTGATTTAACAAACTATTTTATATTTTGATCTAGTTTTTTTTTTATGTTGATCATGTCTTTGTTTGCATCATTGGCTAGTTGTCCTGTATGTCGATATTGATAGAAGGATCGACAACTACCGGAATAGGATAAATGGTGAGAACTGTTTTGACTATATGCTTAAGTAATATGTAAATCAAGACTTAGTGCTGTATAGATCTATACATTATCCTACAAACTTAGGGTTGCCTGAAAAATCTACAATTATACATTGTAATAATAAAATTAAAGATCTTTTTTGTGAATAATTTATTCTATTTTTGTTTATAAAAATCATATGTAGTTTTTGAAATTGAAAAAACAACTATACGTATCTGCTTTAGCTCTAATATTATCAATTAATTGATAATTATTTGATATTCAGTTGATCTAAAATAACCCATGCAGACAGATAAACGGCAAAAACTCTGTAAAACTCATTGATTCGAAAAATCTTAGAAGTACACGCATGAAATGTTTTCTTTCTTACATTTAATGCGTTAAAACGGATTTAACGAAGATATTAGATCAGTGAACGCGTTTTAACGTATGTATTCTATAAATTAGAGAAATGAAGTCATTTTAACATAAACAGGTCATTCGTTTAAATGTATTAAAATAGAAAAAATGATTTGAAAAATCAGCGCACATTGAAATAAATTTCTATCGGACAAAAAATGACTAGGAAGTAAAGCAAATGACTCTGAAATTTTTACGGATAAGTGCCTTCAGTTCGATGGGGATACCCAAAAAAAATCAGAGTTTCGAAATGGATGAAATTTAACATAAGTTCTGGTTGAATAGCAAGCATTTTGATCAAAGAGTTATAATGAATAACCTCGATTAGTGATCAATGTCAGGGTACCTATAATACATATTTACATCAGTAAGCATGGCCATTTATCAACCAAGTATCTGCTAGGAGTGTTGATGTCATTATCAGGTTGTTATTGGGTGATATCTACACTCACAACTAAACATAGCTGTATGCATTGGAGATTGATATGAATAAGGTTAATTATAGAAATTTTATTTTTTAATCAGTTTGTAGCAATGAACTTGTCGAGTATCGATATTAAGTTTTTATTTAAACTCGAATTCTGAATTCTTTGATAAAAATTTAGAAAAACTGATTTTTATTAATTTTTATGATGAAAAATCGAATGAAAGGTACACTATTTCGATCAGATGTTGAATTAAAACATAGCTAAACATGTTATCCTTGAGTTTTAAATTAAAAAAAATCGACTTTTTCATCGCTTTTCAGGACTTTTCGCTAAACAAGTAGTAAGTATACTGCTAATATTCCTTACATATGCTAAGCTTCAAACATGATCTTTTGCAATTACCTTTTTAACAATTGTATTCTAGTTGTTTATATCTGTTAGGTTTCTCAAAGATAAATATATGATATTTCTATATTGATCTCAGTCACTGTATGTGCTGGAAGTCTGAAAATATGTATACACGTACGTCACCAAGAATATAGATCATTAGCATTGCAGCGTAGTTATTATTTAATTACAAAGAGAGTCATGATATACGGCGCTTATTCTATGCTCTGAGCATTATAACCTAAACAAGACAGCTTACAAATTTTTGCGCTGTTTCTTATAAAAAAAAAAAGATGATTAATTCTTGATGTTTTTACATGTAGCTAAAGTACCGTCTACAGTCTTTCCTCATCACAAAGATAAGTTCATTTGCTCGAATATTGATATTCTAGATCGTTGAGACTAATAAGATTATCATCTTCGTTCCATTTCTCCTGTAATAAAATTAGTGATGTAGATAACAGAGGCATAGCAATACATATTCAGGAGTTGAATAACACAGAATACCCTCCTTTTCCAGGGTTGTGAGGCCGACAACAAAAATAGATGCTATTCATCATAGTTTTCTTTGAAATTAAGTAATAACGACGTCGCAATGTCACAGACCTATGTTCTTGGTGAAAGTGCATATACACAGATTTCGAACACACACAGTGGTCTAGACTGGACACTTTTGTTCGCCACTGTTATTGTGAAAACAAAAGAGTAATTTATCCATCAACTAATTACTTAATTCTAAATCTTGAAGTTTCTCATACAGGATTTTCAGAGTAACCTAACGTTTCTTGTCGAACGATGACCCAAGCATAAATTTAATTTTTACTAAAACATATATGATTTAAGTTAATTTCAAAAACAAACACTGTGGATGAACAGAAACTCTCACAAAAAACAATAAATACAGTTAATACTAGCGAATTCTACAACTTCATAGATTCAACAGGGCCTCAGTGAAGATTAAACATAATTTACTATATCATTCGGTTTGTGAAACTTATTCTCATCTCTAATGGGATATTAGCGATATTTTTCTATTTCAAAAAGTATTGAAAAATAAATCTACATGGAAAATATGTTGATTTTCCAGTGAAAATGAACATAATGATGAATGATGGCAACAATGAAGTCTTTCAACTGTTTACATTGATGCAATATTCAACATATCATAAAACGATCAGCAAATATAATACAAAACTTCATTTACTCAATAATTATTTTAAAACATACGAAGATCCAACTCAATGAAACTTGCAAAACTGTTTTCGATCAACAGTTATACGATTAGTGATAATCTCGACTAACCATTAGATAATGATACTCAATTAACTTTTGTTCTTCAGTCTGAAAACGAGCAACAAGTAGACAAAATTTTGCAATCTTTGAATCACGACACTCTTATTCTAGTGTCGATGTTACGAAATTCCAGCAACTTCTTTTGTGTTTATTTGTCATGGTTGCTTAGAAGTCGCCGATTTCTTTCTGAAATTTTTTTTTCTGACATATTCGAACAATTCTTGTCTTGTGTATAAAGTATTTGATATGTTTGCCATTTCTAAAGTCTTTTCGTGATAACTTCATTATAAAATAATTAAATTTTACAATGTAATGCTTCGTTCCTGAAAACAATTTCAGACAAAGTTACAATCAGTGTATCTACAATTTGAATTTATAGTTGAAAGTGGTAACGAAGTTAACTATACATTCATCTTCTGCAGTTCGTGTTCCAACAATGGTAACAGCTGGCTAGTTTTCATATTCCGTGTCACAATCGGATATACACGGAAAAAGAATGATGAAATGGTTAAAATCATTACTGTGTTCAAATATATTTTCAAATGATAGATACACTTATTCGACCAGTTAAGTTTTCTATTCAAAGTAATACATTAAAGCAAATTTTATTTATGATAAATGAACAAAGATCAAAGAAAAATCAAATCACACACATCCTATAATAGTCGAATGTTCAATGAATATAGAAATATTTCTCTTAGTTTAACATATATTGGATAGGATATTATGTTTATCGATACCGGTAATCATATATGATGGTCTATAAAAATTACCCTTGCTATCGAGCCGTATTCTAGCCGAACTATAAAAATATCCAGAAATGATTGATGTCAAGGTGGACGTGCTAGGTGTCCATCTGGTTATGTTGTTGTAGCCAGTTACGTAGATATTTCCTGAATTATCAAGAGTCAAGCCGCCAGTGTTCCACCAATACATGCCAGCTGCATAGTAGAATAAATATCTACCATATTGATTTCCTGTTGAAAAGGCCAAGATACGACTAAAATACAAACAATACATGTTTCGAATAGCTAGAATCCATCGTCAAATATGAAATATGTCATACTTGCAAAAAGAATCGTTTAGTGTCATCAATAGGTTTTCAGTTCGGATTCTCTGTATGACAACAATCTCAGTCATGAATATTTAATGCCAAAATGATAGGTCATCTTAGGTTTTCTTTGCTGAGATATCAATGTCTCAATGTACTCCTTTGGAAGTTGACACTAAACTTCATGAGGAAATACAGAACGACTTGTACTGTGTACGAAATATAAATCAAGAATTTATTTCCCATATGCTTATGGGATTATACTCTACCGAATCATGTAGAACATATTTCATGTACTACTTTATGGTTAGTTGAAAATCTACAGCTTTTATGGAAGTGTTGCAGAAATATTTGTCTTTAGAAAATTTTTTACAATTTCATCATGCACAAAGTGTTCGGTAACAACAAGAATGAAAGCGTAAATCTATCGAGTTCCGCAATATCATGTCATTTTATCAAATAATACCTCTCAGTAATTTGGTTAGCCTCGAAAAAAAGAATGTGATGTGGCTTTTCTAAACAACATCAATTGAGATACCGTACCTATTACCCGCATCTAGGACATATAAAGTAAAGTTCGCATCGACGAATATTCCTCGAGGATTATTCAGTTGGTTCAGTTGTGATCCCGATGTGTTTGTAACACCCGCAACGACTGTAGCAAAAGGATTATTTGGTTTAATTTTGATCACACGATGAATGCTGTAATCGGAGCAATACATCACCCCTTGGAGGTCAACAAAAATGTCTGCACATCCACAAAACTCATTCAATCCTGTACCACACTGACTTTCACCAAATAGTGTGGTACCAATAAATGAATTATTCGAATCATACTTCTGCAGACGATAATAGTTAACCCAATATGGCATCGAATATTCACTCTAAATATGAAATCAGATATAATTTTAGATTTCATTATTATGATAGACATATAAAATGATTTACATACTCGACTCTCATATGTATAGATTGCTCCATTTAAGTCTACGAATAGCTGGCTTATGGAGAAAAGTGACGCGTTGCCAGGACCTGCCACCGGTGTTCCAATGGAATTGTTCGGAGCAAACTTGAAAAACTGTTTACTATAGTACTCTACCACGTAAATATTGTCACTCGCATCGACTGTATAATCAGTGAATGAGAACTGATAACTACTGTTCGCAAACGCAGAGATAATGGTTGTTGAATTCTGATCCCATGTAGCATTTGGACAGATTGCCATTGATGTAGAGACTACTCGAAGTAAAAACGAAATAAAGTAAGAGTGTTTTCGCATTTATTTAAATTATGATAAATTTCTTTCAAGTAGATGAACGCAATTTCCAACCTGACGATGTGGGTTAGAGTGAAGGTAAAGATGAGTTCGTCAAGCTTAAGCACCTACACCTAGAAAGAGTTTCACTCAACTTCAATAGAGTTGAATTGCTTGATTATATTTCATACATTGTGTGTTCTCAAGCTCAGTCCGAGATGAAAATCATTATAATCTCATCATCTTCTATGTGTCTAATTCGGTTAACTTTGTCCGAAAGATAAAATAATGTCTCTTGTACAAGTTTGTTTTGAATGCAAGAACATATTCTACGAGTTACAATGGCCATGCAAGCACATAATTTATTTTCAAATTAATACAAAGCTACATGGACTTATTGAAGTCACTAGTTCTTGTTGGACTCAGATTTTTTTTTCTTTCTTTAACAGCTGAAAACGGGTTTTGAGTACTTTTCTATTATCGAGTCAAAACGAATAGCCTAACCAATTAGAGCTGAAAGGGGACGTTGCACTATTTCATCGTATAGCTTCTTATGGCCAAACTCTTTATATATGATGAAGACATCATTCAGATCTAACCAAGTGGATAATCCATAACTCTTAAAAATCAATGGAATGAAAATCTATATTACATTGAATTTGAAGACTCGAACTGTTCTATAAAATCTCAGTTGTTTCCGATGTAATTTCATCAAGAAATCATTAACACAAACAATTCTTCAAAAGAAAGTCTACCTGAATTGGCGGCATTCTGTGAACTACATTGACTGCCAAGAGCTAATGGCATACAGATGGACACCAAACAACAACTATTGATAACACAAACACTATTACTTGTTGAACATCTTGTACCACTGATACATGTATCAAACAGAGAACAGATGACTTGAGGAGCGCACAAAGTTGTATTGATCGATGTTTTAAATTTATAGCAAGTCGGCGATGAAGAACAGGTGCCACCCACTGGTGACACGTTCTTGCAAAGATCTACTGAGCAGCTCGATGAATATTTTAATGTTTGACCTATAAAAGAAAATTCTTGTAGCAGATGAGCAATCACTACCTTAATGCTTACCATGAGTGATGGAGATAGGGCAGAACAAGATAGCGATAACTAGCAAAAACATCATGATAGACTATTTTACTACTGATGAATATTGAATCTATCGAATCAAATGCGCAAATGAAAAGATATAAATACGAAGAGTGATGTTTTTTTCCCACTTCCTCTCCAAAGGAGAAATTATTTCGGTATTGATTTTGGTATTGTTGATTTAAGAAAAAGAAAAAATTGAGATCATTTAAATTTGAAAACGTCCCGAGTGCGAAATGATTATTAATGTTAATTTTTTTTGAAACTTGAAAAGTCTTCTGTGCTGACTCCTCAAACGAAAAGCAAACATTGCGGAAAAATCATCTCTATATTGACGTCACTTCTATTCAAGGAGCACTAAGAAATCGTCGATAGAATCTCTATAAGTGTTTCAAATGCTATGAAAATTATATCGATTTGCTTCTAAACAAATGTTTTTGAACGCATGTAGTAATTTATTTCAAAGATTTTCGATTCTCATCAAATTGTAAAATAAGTTGTCTTATCACTCCCAAAGCATTATAATCCTTTCTTTTTTTTTGAAGGGGACCTTTTTTGTTTCCATTTCAACCTCTGGATGTCGTCAATGTACAGCTAAAGATGTAGCACTTTTGAATGATATCATAAATCATAGAAGTGCATGTACTTCAATCGAATGTGAAAGAATATTTAAAAATAGACAATTTTCTCTGTCATGAATTTGTTGAATTCGCCTAACGACTTAGCCTAACACAAGTTGTCTTCAGCTAATTCTTATTGCCTATAAAGATTCATTTCGGAAACTTCCATCTGTTGTTACATATCATGATGAAATTTTTCATTTGATTTGATGATTTAACAAACAATTTCGATGCGCCAACCAGTAACGCTGTTTTTTTTTAATTACTTGATGTTAAATAAACATGTGAAACAAACATAGAATAGCCTTTTTAAAAATTTTGTGTTCTGTCTTGATCAAATATTGTTATCGATAAACAAAAACAATATTATTTGCGCTTTAGAAGAATTGATTAGTTACGACCAGAATGTTAGCCTTCTCTATCATCATGACTACATAATTGTTACTCATCTGTGGAAAGAGCCGAATAGATTGTGATTGAAATTGAAGTATGAATGCTAAGTAAACTAGGGTTATGACATGTTCAGTTTAGAACCCGAAATGAAAAATAATTGCGTCAATGAGTGAGTAGCAACCATAATCTTTTGTTTACTTTCACTTTCATCAAATCGATGACTTTTTCTTATGACGGCACGAA
Organism: Rotaria sp. Silwood2; assembly: GCA_905329745.1. Classification (NCBI taxonomy): domain Eukaryota; kingdom Metazoa; phylum Rotifera; class Eurotatoria; order Philodinida; family Philodinidae; genus Rotaria; species Rotaria sp. Silwood2. Next base: position 73,304 of record CAJNSZ010000344.1, on the reverse strand, counting down.
AAATTGAGTTCTGTTATTCTATTGATTCAATGTAAAAATAGACCGATTGTCAAGAGAAATGGATTTTGTTTTTCTATGCTCGCAACCAATAATATAACGAGTTACGAAACATTCGATAGTCAGTTGATCTCATTGAGTGGATCTGTGGACTTCTCCATGCAGTCGACATCAGACATCGACCGAATATTTTCATTAAAAAATATAGTGTTCACATGATTGTAGATGAATAATATATGGAATAAAAACAAAAATACCGATATGGCATATAATTATTCATAGTGAAATGTGATCGTACTCGAAAAGAAAATATTCATATATAGAAATCAATGTTCTGAATTCAGTTTTTCTACAAAACCATTCTGTCATACTCATTTTTTCTGATAAATAAAAATATAAAGAAGAGAAAAAGAATAGAATAAAACGAAACACAAATCAGAACTACATACGATGATGATAGTAGAAGATGCTATCATATAGAAGGAAATTAAGTATTTCAATTTTACATCAATTAGAGATTGNTTTATATTTCTAGTATTCGACATTTTTACATTTCGATGTTTTTATAGTTCGACATTTGTATTTTTCGATATTTTTCTTTTCTACATTTTAACTTTCGACGTTTTTTATTCTACATTATTAGCTTTCGGCATTTGTATCTTTCGACATTTTTATTTTCGACATTTTTAGCTTCTACATTTCAGCTTCGACATTTTTGCTTTCGACATTACTAGGGGGAATCGGTAAAACAATCGTTTGATGGAGTTTTTCATCATGTACTTCAACAATCGACGTACTAGAACAAGAAAAAATGTTGGGCAAAACAGGCATCCGTACTTGATTTACTACTGAATGTAAAAGTGCGAAAAATATTCGACGTCATTCAATATATTCTGATGAAAATGAAATATTATTATTGTCAGCCATTCAATTTAAAGTTATTAGTCGAAATCAACTATCTGAAAATGTGTATATGATCCAGTTGAAAGAACCTGAACCACTGTGGGGTGTGGGTGTGCATATAAGATCCACGTTCACATCCTTTAGATTATCTATTGTCATTATAAACATGAGTAATTTTGAACACAAATTTAAATACAGAAAAAAAGAATATTTTTTAATCTTCATTCGTATCTATATCAAATTGATTAATTATTATTTCGTCAATTCATCGATACAGATCTGTTGTTTTCTTAATTTTTTAATGAGTATGCTCTATTCAATCAGTTAATAAGAAGTGTTAATGAGAAAAAATTGAATTATGAAATCGAGAATATTAATTTCGGGAAAAAAATTCATATTCCATATTATATTTATTATACACTCAAAGTATAATTGCTAATAACTACTTTTGAGTGTTCAACTAGTGAGACAAAGAAATGTATATTTGAAATTGAGAATATTAACTTCGTGTGTAAGAAACTTCTCATTTCTCTAGTTATTGTTTTTGATAATCAAACAAAACGCGTAGATTTGTTTGAATATTTCCGTAAATAGTCATTGAAGATTGGCCATGTCGAAGGTCTTATCTCAAATTATTCTTCTTAATTTTATAGGCACGAATATACTGTCACTCCTTCAATAATCAACTTGTTGATTGGTTCTTACATAAATATCCATTCGATGTTATATCTATAAATCTCAATGGGCTATATATTATTGAAATAGACATATGGAAAGCATCAATAAATACAAAATCCATGAAAATTTTATCGACGGGTGTGAGTTTGTCTTTTGTTTATGGTCACGTGCATAGCCTATAACCCCAATTGCTCTATTATTTGTGTATAACTAATAATATTGAAATAAATCAGGATTAAAATAATAAAAATGTAGCATAAAAGAAAATATTAGCAATGAATACAATTTCAGTTAGAATCATTTATTAGTTATTGTCACGATCGATACCGATAAGTATACGTTGAATAAACATATCCCATGATGAATCTCTCAATTCTAATTGTCCACAATATATGCCATTACGTTGACTTGTTCGTTGATAGAATTCGATCGCTTTATGAATTTGTTTGTTCATACTAGCCGGTAAATGATTACAAAGATGAACCTTAACGAGATGAAGAGATTAGAATGGCAAATGAGAATATCGAAAAAAAAACCGATTAACTTTGATTTGTTCAATATTAAATAAAACTTGAAACCTATTCTGTTGTAAAACTTGTGTTTGAAGGACAAGCCACATCAGAATAACACCTGTACCAATCAAACGAACAAGTTCATTGTGTATGTTCAAAGCTAAAAAATAATAAAAGTTAATATCTTTATAGGTTAACAATAAATCATTCAATATTACCGAGTGAGTTAAAACCTTGTTCGCGTAAATAGTAATCAAGACCATTGAACATATCAACATTGACATGAAGTACATCAGCTAAATCTTTATTCAACGTAAATGAACCATCCTATATTCAATAAATAGTTATAAAAAGTTTTCACAATGATGTTACCTCAGATTGAAGTTTCATGAGTTCTTCCATCATTGGTTTTGTAGATCGAATATCATTCAGCTTACTGAGAAGTGGAGCATTAGTCGTTTGATCTGAATTCATATACAACTGAAGTATATCTCAGAAATAGTAACAAGAAATAAAATTACCGAATGTAGTAGCAGGTTCACCTGAAAAGTTATGTATAACAGTTTCAATTTGACCATCGAGCTAACCAAAGACAAAAAGTGAACAATCAAATTATGAGAAAATGACATGATACAAACCATGTATAGTGGATCACTGGGTTTGTGATCATCAACTACAAAATAATAATAAATAAATTTAAGTTACTCTTTAAACACTGACCACATTTAGCTGCGAAATTTGCATCACTGTTTACATGTGCAAGATGTCGTTTGATTTCATCTAGTGTCCATCCTAGATAAATTTAAATGATATTTCATGATGATCTCAAACATCTAAGTAATCATCGTACTTGTCCCAAGACAAGGTGCGATAATGCATGAAGTTTTTGCACCCGAACGTGCTTCATCAGCATCAACATGAAGTATACCATTGGGGTCGATAACAATGCAAATAGCTATTTCAAGTGTCTGCGCAGAAAAATTGTTTGTTAGACCAGTAAAACTGAACTCGCCCAAAAATCTCTACAATAGAGAAAGCTAACAAATAAAATTGATGCATTTATGATATTACGCACATTGTATTTTGTAAGATAATGCTCTCCTTCAAATATACGTATGTTCGCTGTTGTCTGATAGGCATAAGCATTTGTGAATACTGAGTAAAGTTGCGTCTGCGTTGGAATATTTGTGCCACGACGAATGAATATGCGCATGTGACCATGAATATCTTCGATACCAATACTAAGCTGACAGGCATTGAGAAGCAGTAACTCAGAGACAGGTGCACTTGATCTTGAGACATTGGTAATTCTTTATAGAGAGAAAAGAATTTGGATGATTGATAATTAATCGTTGAGTGCTTCTGTGACATATTTTAAAACTTACCCTTGTGCTACTTTTTTCGTTTTGTCAATCATGGAATTTAATTGTACAGTTTTAGATGCTAACTTCAGCATACTATCGTCATCACGTTGCTTCTCGAAGTGAAAGAAATTTCTGAAGAAAAAGCTGCATGTTTATGTACGTACTTTGGTATCTTTAATCGATTGTTTTATTCGCAAAGTTTGATTTGTAGAGAAAAAGGTTGAATCTATTGGTATTATCTTATTCAGCGTACCTCCGATTGAGCTTCGTGTTTTAGTCATAGCAACCGATGCACTACCATGTTTACCACCACGTGACAAGGCTCGTGATAGGTATTCTGTATTTATGATCCGTCAATCGAAATAATTGAGAGGTTCGTATGATTCTAACTTACTATAGCTTGACGTTCGTCCTGATGGTGTTGCTATTGGAACAGGAGAAGGAGAAGCAGCAGCAACTGTAAAATATAAGAATTTGAATTGTATTCATTAAAATAATCATGCGACCAAGTGCTAAAACGCATATAGTTCTATTTGTGACTCACCAGGAGGAAATGATGGTTCAGGTTTCATATTCAGCACTAATTGACCAGACGAGAGGCTTTGTAAAGAGCTACTCGGAAGCCTCGTTTGCATATCTGTGGTATTGATTTCAAATCCAAAGGCAGGTAGCGGCGGCGGCGGCGGGACCCATGACTGAGGTACAGACGGTGGTGGCGGCGGCAGCGGCGGGCCCCATGACTGAGGTACAGGTGGTGGTGGCGGCGGCTGGGGCGGGCCCCATGACTGAGGTACAGGTGGGGGTGGCGGCGGCTGCGGGGGGGCCCATGACGGAGGTACAGGCGGGGGTGGGGGCGGGGGGCGGGGGGGG
>CAJNSZ010000344.1:12664-68906 GCA_905329745.1 Rotaria sp. Silwood2 | reverse complement strand
AGAAACATGCGAATTTGCATAGTAATGATGAATGAAAGGAGAAACAAGTTCTTCTTGCAAGTACTTCTTTTTTTATCAAAGATACTTGTTATTTGACGTTGTATTTTTTTATTTGCATAGTTGGTTTAATCTCAACGACAAAAAAGGCTATTATTCAACGATCAAATACATGGAGTCTTTTCTATCTAATCCTGTTCGGTTTTGGCTATTTCTAACAGCTCTTATTCCATCCGTTGGTTGTTCGATTGCTATTCTTTACCACATGCTTTCTAGTCAAACTCGACGTCGTGCCATTCATAATCATGTTATTATTGTTCTTTTATTCAATAATTTGATCTATGAGCTTATAGATATTTCATTATTTCTCAACTATTATCGTTTAGACGCTGTCTGGCCTGCAACACAAAGTTTATGTCTAATATGGATGTTCATTAATGAAGCATTGTATTCTGTTTCAACAATAGCTGTTGCTTGGGCATCGATTGAACGACATATACTTATCTTTCATAATCAATGGTTATCTAGCACCAGAAGGCGTTTTCTCATTCATTATGTTCCGTTGGCGTTGCTTGTATCTTATATTATTTTATTTCATTTTATTGTCATCATATTTCCACCGTGTGAAAATAAATATGATTATACACAAGAGATGTGTGGCCATCAACTCTGCTTTCACGATTCAAAGTTGATTGGCACATGGGATAGTATTACACATAATATTATACCGACTCTAACAATTGTGATCTTTAGCATTACTCTTCTTATGCGAGTTTTGCGTCAAAATCGTCGTATGCATCAAGTTGTCCAATGGCGAAAACATCGAAAAATGGCAATTCAATTACTGTCGATTTCTCTTCTCTATTTTGTTCTTTATATTCCAATCATGTGTATTGAACTGGCAGAACTGTGCTGCATACATTACGAACTTAGTAATGGTTTTAAACAATATGCACGATTTTTTTCGTATTATGTCATATTTCTACTTCCATTTGTCTGCCTTGCTTCATTAATGGAAAAATCATGGCGGCTCAGAAACATTTTTTCATGTTGGTATCGACCGACACAATTGGTTCATCCTACGGCATTACCTACAACACGTTTCGTGACAAGAGAGCCAAACGCAAGAGAAATAACTGCACAATATTGACTATTGAATGAATTTTTTAGAAAGCAACATAATAATGTACTTTTTCGATCATCGAATAGATTTATCATATTAATAAGAAAATATAATTGAACTAAAGGAAATATTTTATTGTTCACATTCTAAGAAAGCATCGAGATATCAATCAAATTAACAAAAATTTTCTGTTATGAAGAATGAATGTATAGTTTTTTTGTACAATACCTGGAATTTCAGCTGCTGGAATAATTAGATAATATACATTTTTGATCATCTAAAAGCTTAACATTAAGATGAATCCAGATGAAATATTTTTCTGTTGCTTCTTTCCTACACTAATAGAGAAGTATTTACTTGTGATGATAGTGTATTATCAAAATTTTCAAATATGTGTAGTCATTCATAGTGACAAAAAAAATTCAGCACATACAACGAATATTTAGAATTAATCTGAGTATAGAGGATCATTTTTACAAGTATACAAGTACACAAACTCTTCTGCTGAGATACTCAATATTGCTGCAGTATGTGTATCGATAAAATAAAGTTCATAATAGCATACCACAGTTAATACAAAATCATATCTGGTTCGATACATTTCATTCAACGATAGACGATTATAAAAAAACTGCTAGTGACTCTTCCGAGCGTTGTTTCTAATTGAAGAATAGCAAAGGAAAAACTAGGATTCTATCTGAAGCGATTCGAGTAGAGAGCTTGGTTGATTGCATCTTTCCATCCACTACATGTCAGCGGCAATAGGTAAAAATGTGAAGAATAAGTCGCATCATTACTTACATCAACATTTTCGACGACTACCATGATTGAATCATTTCTTTCATGTGTGACCCTTATGTCTACGTTTAAGAAATATTTAAAGTACGATTATTATTTGAGAGAGTGTGACATTCCTAGTGTCCATTTCATGGAAACATTGGACGATTAGAATATTCTGCGTGGATCAGAAAATGGCATAGCTGAAGAATTTGACAGTATCTACTGGACATCAGTATGATTTCGATACTTATACTGAAGATCTCCTACCTATCTTGGATGAATTAATTCACACTTATCAAGGCAATGTTGATCATCAGTTTTGGAACAGAGTTAGGGATATTAAATATGAAGAAAGAGAATCAGGAGACAGTTTTTATTTTCTTGAAGAACCACATTTCCCATTTGAACTAGAGAAAATGTGCAAGGGTATATCAACTTAAACTATTTGCTCATTTCTACAAAGATATTTTTTCACCGAAGTTGTCAATTCAAATAAACATCTATATAAATACAATGTGTCTGCAGAGTAACGAAATAACCAAACAACATTTGATTTTTTAAATAATAAAATTGAAAAGAATAAAAATATGCTATTTTGATCTATCGACAGTATGAGTGTTGAAAACGGTGAGAGTATTTAAATAAAGACGAAGAGACAGCAAACATTCATACCTTTCAGTTGCTTAACAACTTGTATGTTCGAAGTCTCTTCTCTCAGCATACATGTTTTGTTCCAAACAGTTTTATTGTAGGAATTCATCTGTATCAAATTAATTCATCATGGTCGATATGTACTATTGTAGTAGTAGAAACTAGTTCATATTCATGATGTAAATCTAATAAATGATACTTGATTACGAGCAACATAAAATCAAAAATATTGAAAATCAATATTTGGAATTGTTCAAGGGTTTTTTTAATCAATATTTAGAAAAAAATTGAATTTGTCCATCACTCCGTGCAAGAAATATGAGAAAGTTTGCAAATGAATGTGTATTGCAAAGGTTTGTAAACAAAATGTTCGGATTGTGTGAGATTTATCTAAAAATAATTGCATTCAGTAAACCCTTTGTCTTTTTTCTTTTGTTACAAGACAATAATTTCCTGATTGCTATGTTTCTCTGGAAATCATTATGGGATTTGTATTTCCTTTTCTCTGTAACAATCCACACATCAAAGATGTTCATTTACAAATACAAATCGCTTCTCTAATCGAAGGTTTCTTGATTTAAGATAACAGTGTTCTATGAAACAGTCTCTGTGATGTTAGCACTTTTTTCAGCGATGTTTGACAGACTCTGAAACAAGTCAAAACAGCAAGATGCGTAATCAATGATAACACCGAGCTACTCGAACGTTGCATACGATGTGCAAAAAAAGACTGAGTGCATCGAAAAGTTCAATTATGTCAATGTTTTAATCTTCATCAAGTTCTAATGAGAAAATTTCATCGATATTTGTATTTCCAAGATTCGAAAAGTTTACAATTCATAATAAAAATCTTGAATAAAACTGAAAATATCTTCAGAAAAGAAATCAAACAAGTCTCTGACACAAAAGTATTGACTGAGTGTTTTGTCTAGCGATGAAAATTCGAACTCGATAACTAAAAGTTTTATCGAACAACTTAACCAACAACAAAAGAATGTATTTCGTTTTGAAATGCACAGTAATATCCAGCAATTGACATTATTTAACTAAGCGTTGTGATAGTGACTTGTTTTGGTGCATTCTTTCAGTGATTTTTAATAAAAGAGAGTAGATGAGTTCTACATATTCACTATGTTCGTACCTTGACGGATTAATTTGCTTTCCGTATTATAATACGTATTAAAACCGAAACTGGATAGGCAAATATCTCGACAAAGATTGTTTTTCAAATGATGAATAGCGTTTCAATGCGTATAAAAGTCATATGGCAGCTAATATGCTTCAAATTCCTGATTAATGATTGTGTGGTTGTGCCAAGGATAGTGGAATTCGATTCTTTTGACTATGGGTACTCTGATTTGGAAAAATATTGTTAAAGTTATCGCAAAATATAGAATAAGAAGCACGATCATTAGTCGTCGACATATCATTTTACATCTATCATCTTCCTCGCAAATAAACAGTAATGAGCAGCCAATCATACGAATACCGAGAAGAAAGCCCACCAAAGCGCCGCCCACGTGAGCGTCATGTGCTACATTATAATTAATAATTAGAGCCACGCTAGTAATCATATACGGTAACACAAGAAAAATTAATTGTATGATCGCGAAAAGACGACAACCATTATTCGTTTTTGATGCAAAAATTCGATCCACAACCAAGAATAACATTAGGCCATGTAGACAACCAGAAGCTCCAACGGCCCCTAGAGAAATAAATACACTTTGCTGATCATAATGAATCTGCATAATCAATCTTTGACACTCTAAACGAATGCTATAGAGGAAAGAAATTTGGCGCAAACATTTTAACTTATGTCTCTAATTACATCCAATATTAGCCTATTGAAAATATGATTAAAAACTATTCAGATAAACTGAAAGGAGAAACGAACAATAAATCTCGATAGAGTAGAATTTCTTTTTTGCTTATACGGATATCAATTGTAAATTATTGTCTGAGAAGAATAAAATACATATCGTTTTATTTTCTCCATTATCAAGCAAAGATCGTATTTTCAATATGCTACATAAATTAATCCTCTTTTAAGGGAAGAAGATTACTGCATAAAAATCTGTACTATGCAGAGGAGTCATGATTTTCTGCAGTAAATGTAGAATATTTTTTCTAAGCATCTAACAATACTTCCTATGTCAAGAACACTACTTACATGTGTTTCCTAGTCTGAACGAGCCTAGCAAGCTAGCTCCTAATCCTGAAAGCCAGTAGACGACCAGAACATGACATGTACCATACTTGCGTTCAAGTGGAATACCTTGTACGAGTTGTGCTGAGAGATTGCTCACTAGATGAAGCCAATTTAAGTGAAAAAAACTAACAGTTACCATTCGCCATATTTGATGTGGATAGGCAACAGAAAAACATTCGTGTTTGACTACATCATCATAATAACATATGTCACGTTTTATGAATGGTGGACAATGAACACTATGCATACGAATATAGTGTACTGCTGGTCGCATACATGGTATATATAGTCGGCCAAGACGATACAGGGCTGATACAAAGCTATGATCGTCTTCAGAACTAGAAGTATACGTGAGCAGATAAAGGACAATATGTAGAATACTCATTATGATAATGAACACTGGATGGTGATGCTTTTGATTTGGTACACTATCAAGAGTGAAAATACGTCGAAACCACATGAAGAAAGTACACTTTATCGATGGTGGCGATTCAATCTTTATTGAGGATGGTTCTTCCACTGCCATTTCAAAAATATTACCATCGTTCGTCATATTTAAGACTGTCTTACTTTTTTTTTCTGCCATTGATAATTGAGAGAATGACGTTATGTTATTCTATGCGTTCGTTGCTTTCTCTGATTCTTTACATTCCAGATTCATCGTTGCAAGAAAATCCCATTCTTTTTCTGTCTATTGGAAAGGAAAAAAATCCCGATATTGAATCTTCTTTTTTTCTTTCCTATAACGCGCTGTTCCAACTATCGGCAGATGTTATTTATTTTTCCTCTCATTTCTAGAAAAATAAGAGCTAAATCATAACTTTTTTTATCGGTTGTTCCGATTAAACATGTCAGGCAACGCAATTTTTTTCGCTATCGACGACGGAAAAACCCAGACACTTTGTTAAATTGGAGTAATTGTAAGTTTCCTCTTTAGTTGACATAACCAATAATAAGCATTAATGATTGAGATTCTCTTATAAAAATATTTTCTGTGACGTACTGTGAAATATGCAAAAAAAACTGATCTTTCCTGTGAAGTCATTTGAAATGATAAAATATATATTGAATTATAGTGCATATATTCTCTGTGTTTAGATCACTATATTTGACTAAATGAAGGAACTCTTTGATATTATGTGTGAAAAATTTCTTCCTCTCTATTGTCAATGCATTATTTGTAATAATGCTAAGACTAGAGTTATATTAAGTTCATAATAGTAGAATTTTCGAAAATGGAATATGTCTGTATATGTGCTTCTATTGAAAGAACATAGGGAGAAAATTTAAAAATGTGTAGTCTAGTCTTATTCTAGAGAAAGATCCATTCACGACTACATCAGACTCGGTTAGATATCAAATTATTGTCTAAACTGTAGACTAATCTTGAACAATGACTCATTGAGACAAAAACCAGACAGGTCGAGTCAACATGAAATTCGTCAGAAAATGATTTAAAATTGAAAAAAGGAGATCATTGAAAATTGTTCACACAACACGCTGTAGTGACATGTATTGGACTAGTCCGTGCTAGTCTAAATCGAAATATATAAGGCAAAATGTTAGATCCGAACATGCATACAATATGCTAGTTATCTGTCGTTTAGACGATTGTCTCATATAATCGAGAAATCTATTTTTATGTCTCACTCAAGATTTGTAGATATTATTTAATAGAAGTTTACTAAGAATTATTGAAAGTTTTTATACGAATAAAATTTTTTTATTATAGCACAAAATTATGTCAATAAACTTGAATAAGACTATTTTAGATGTTTTTGAATTTTTGAAAATTTTTTCTGATCATTGGAAAAAGATTAATGTATGAAAAAAATATGAAGTACCAGAAAAAAAATTAAACATTATTTAAGTGAAAGAGAATTTAATTTTTCTAGTATCATGTTTTTATTTTATTTTAAATTAAATTAATCCATTTTAAAATTAAAACTAAACTACATGTATGTAATTGAAATTAATTTTTAAATTAAAATAATCACGATATATATTTAAAATAAAGTAAAATAATGATACAAAAAATATTCAAATTATTTTAAATTTTTTTTTTACATATCTAATCAATTTTTAAATTTTAACTTCCCAGTTTTTGCCAGGAAATCAACAGCATAACTTTATATTTTCTCTTACTTTTTAGTATTATGTTATATTTTTTCATGTTAACATTTAAAAGTACAAAATCTTTTCTTCTTAAAAAATGCACAGTAGCATTTTAAATCACACAAATACGATGAGATATAACAAAACATGTTGAATATACTTGACTTCAATATGGATCTTGAAGAACTAATTCATATTTTTACTCTAACTAGAAAAACTAATACTAGTGACAATCTGCATATGTGTTGATATACATTTAATAAATAATTATCAATAATTTTTGTAATCACAACACAATAGAGCGCTCTTAACTATCAACCATGACAGGAAAGACATGTTTTCGAAAAACGTTATAGGATAAACTTATTTCATTTTGAAATATAATTGTATAATTGTTTAGTTAAATCATTTAAGATAATAATAGAAATACGTCTGTAAAACAAAGTTTGAGTAGAAGAATTTCAGAGTTATGAATATTAAAGCTTGAAGTTATTTGTAAGGCGTCTATTTTAACACATATAATTATAATGCTGATTGATTTTTAGTAAAACATACTTACGAGGGAACATTCCCAAGTGTTACATCGCTTTTGAATTGAGAGTATGAGCATCATATAGGCCCTAATGATCTATGAATAACCTGAAAAAAGTTCGTGCTGCTAGCTTATTGCTGTCGAGATATTGCATTTTTACGATGTGTTTTTAAATGAATCCCGTGGTCCCCCTCAGGAACACTAGAAAAAATGATTTTCGAATTTCGACTTGAAACTTTACATAGAAAGAGACCTTATTGAGAATAGTTATTTGTGAAAGTTTCAGATGTTTTGATTAGTTCCTATCCTGAAATGAGAACATCAAATCTACTGATTTATTCAAATGAAGTTATCATAGCTGTATCTACGGATAGGAACAATAAAAAGATCTGAAACTTTCACAAAAAACTATTCTCATCGAGGTCTGTTTCTATGCACAGTTTCAGGTCAAAATTATAAACTCAGTTTTTCTAGTGTTCCTGAGGGGGGGGGGGCATGGCGTTGTTCTTAAAAATACCGTAAGAATGCAATATCTCGACAGCAATAAGCTAGCAGCACGAACTCTTTTCAGGTTATTCATAGATCATTAGGGCCTATATAATGCTCATACTCTCGACTCAAAAGCAATGTGACACTTTGGAATGTTCCCTCGTTAGCGAAATCATATTTATTTTATTATCTCGTTTATGTTCTAAATACATCTGATTACCTACCATTAGTTATCAACAAACGATATAGATATTGAAAAGTTTTGTTTGCATAACATACTTTTTCTTTTCATTATTGGTTAGTCTAAACTAGTTGGTGAGACAATTCAATATGCGAGAAAAATGGATTGCTAAGAAATTTCATAATGTTCTGAATTATTAGTAATGACAATAGACTCTACAACCTAGATTAGTTGTGATTAGTGCAGAAGATGCTTCAGAATAGTTCTGAGTGTTACTGGAGACATTTCGAACTAGCCAAGTCACTTCTCTTCAACATGTTTTCAATCATCTACCAAATGAATGAGTGTCTATCTACTATTTGGGCTATTTAAACTAATGCTAGTCTATGGGTAAGCCATATTCTGTCATCGATATACCTGTCAAATATCGAATATTGTCCGGTCGGATGATTGAGTCCATCTTTGATCTTACTTTTTTTTATTTTGTTTCTGCACTACGGACTAGACATGAAGGGGTTCAAGGACCTTTTAGACTAGTCATGTCGCCTGTGTTCACTTGTTCTTTGCTTGCTTGACTTGAATATTTGAACAAAGATGACTTCTTGTGCTCATATGAATTTCAAGTATTCTTTGTATTTGTTGAATAAATCTGATATCATGAATGATTGGACACATTTGAAAATTTTGATAATACTCTTCATCGCAAACAGACGGCTCAGTATTAATGTAGTGAAGAAGCAGAAGAAAAATGTTTTATCTGGATTCATCTTAGTGTGAAGGTTTTCGATTATCAAAAAAATATTCTCTAATTCTTCACAAAAAAAGAGATAAACTAGGCATCTTTATTCTTCACGAAAGAAATGATTTTATTTTATTTGACTAATTTCTCGATAATTTCTTAGGATCTGAGCAGTAAAATATTTCATCTAGTTCAATTATCTTTTCATACTAATATGATAAATCTAGTCAATGATCGAAAAAGTACCATTTTGTGTTGTTCTCTAAAACAAAATCATTGAACAGACAATCTTATGTGATGATTTCTATTGCATTTGGATGTTTAGCTACGAAACGTATTGCAGGCAATGCAGTAGGATGAACCAATTCTGTCGATCGATACCAACATCGAAAAATGTTCTTGAATCGCCATGAGCTTTCCATTAATGAAACAAGGCAGACAAACGGAAGGAGAAATATGACATAATACGAAAAAAATTGTGCATATTGTTCAAAACGATTACTAAGTTCGTGAGGTATGCAGCACTGTTCTACCAGTTTAATACACATGATTGGAATATAAAGAATAAAATAGAGAAGAGAAATTGACAGTAATTGAATTGCCATTTTTCGATGTTTTCGCCATTGGACAACTTGATGCATACGACGATTTTGACGCAAAACTCGCACAAGAAGAGTAATGCTAAAGATGACAATTATTAGAGTTGGTACAATATCATTCACAACACTATCCCATGTGCCAATCAACTTCGAATTGTGAAAACAAAGCGGATGGCCACATATCTCTTGTGTATAATCATATGTATTTTCACACGGTGGAAATATAATGACAGCAAAATGAAACAAAGTGATATAGGATACAAGCAACACCAACGGAACATAATGAATGAGAAAACGCCTTCTAGCGCTAGATAACCATTGATTATGAAAGATAAGTATATGTCGTTCAATCGATGCCCAAGCAACAACTATTGTTGAAACAGAATACAATGTTTCATCGATGAACATCCACATTAGACATAAACTTTGTGTTGCAGGCGAAACAGTGTCTAAACGATAATAGTTGAGAAATAATGAAATATCTATAAGCTCATAGATCAAATTATTGAATAAAAGAACAATAATAACATGATTATGAATGGCACGACGTCGAGTTTGACTAGAAAGCATGTAATATAGGATAGCAATCGAACAACCAGTAGATAGAATAAGAGTCGCTAGATATAGCCAAAACCGAATTGGATTCGATATAATAGAATCCGTATCTTCTTCGTCTTTGAGCATAAGTAAACTATATGAATAGAAAAATTTGCATCACACACAACAAATATATTTGATAAAAAAGAAGTACTTGCAAAGAAAAAATATTTCTCCTTTTTCTCATTATGATTATGTCTTCGAATATTTCTGTTAGTCTAATCTTATGACTGGCTCAGAAACATGTAGCAAGATAGAATAACCATAGAATGGAGAGCAAGACAATTTTTTCTCAGGACTTGAATGACGCATATTCTTTTATTAAAACAGATATTCTAGTCAGAGGGATGGGAAAGAATACTAATTTTTGACTCATGACCTAACGAGAAGATTGAAAACTAATAGTTTCAACACCATCAGTCAATGGAATATGAAAACAGAAATGAAGATTCAAGTTTATGCAGCTTTTTAGCTCTTTCTTGGTTGTCATCAATTGCATATTTATGCCATTGGGGAAAATGCATTTTATTAAATAAGATGCATTTTTACAAGCAACTGGGGTCTATAACGTCATATTGAGTATATCCTCAGGTTTCCCTAATTATGCGGCCTTCATGACTTCATCCAGAGATTAAACTTTCGATATGTCATGTCTTTTTTATAAAATACTGATTATCATTTGATATGGCTTGGCAACCATGTATGCTGATTGAGCAGCAGTCTACGATTAAATCGACTAAGCTACAACTAGTTTTTCCGTCTAAATTAAGAAAAATTGTTCTATTCATCATGTATGAGGAATCTTCCGTTTACTAGAAAGATAGAAAGTAGATGTTTCGAAGAAAATAAAAAGATTAGAATATTGTGGTCACAATGCATAGCAACTTTAAATGACACGGCGCTCTTTTTCTTTATTATTTTTTTGAACGTGTTGAGCATTCAAGAACTAGAAAACTTCTATTAAAGCGTAAGATTTCTTTGGTGAAGATTGGATTGTTTCGCCAATAGATTCGATGAACAGCAGAGTGTAACTTGACTCTTTCTGGTGCTAAATAAAACTCCAGAAGCTCTTCTCGAATTGTCATGTAGCTTTCGCTATTTGACCAAACGAAAATGAAGGGAAAAGTGAAAAAATAATTATTATTGTTATTTCTCTCTCTCTATTATCTATATATACTTAGGACAATCTAAAAGTAGTGGCAGAAATACTTTAATTGTTTATAAAAGGCTTAATGAAGTTTTTTCTCTGTATGGGCTAACAATAAAAAAGGCACCATTTTTCTACGCTATTATATCATTCTTCAACTAATATAATAATAATAAAACTTCAATAAGATTTGTTTGGTTATTATGTGTGACAGTTACATTAGTTGATACTGAATCGGAAGGTATCACCATAATGTCAGATCTACCGAATTCTTCGGATATGATGTTAAGTAATTTTTGATTATTTGACTTAATCCAACACAATCTAAGAAATTAAAATGATTCAGAATCGTTCCATTGTACTGTAATTAACATCATGTACCATATGCATAACGAAGAGTATTAAGAAAAACGTTCGATAAATGGATTCCACGAATGCATATTCTGTGTGAGTAACCAAGGTGACTACTTAGAGCATGGCATGAAATAAAAGCTTGATGAACTTGTATCTGTATCCTTTGGTACTGTTACCACTCCTTTTGCATTCTCTAATATGTATAGACTGTTAGACATTAGACTAGACGAGGAAAAAGAACAAAAAAAGAGAGAAAGAAGAGCAAAAAGAAAATACATATCGAAGACAACATGAACTAATGTAATCGTCACAAATCATAATCAAACAAGACTTACTGAAATTTTATTATTATGATATTGATTGAAGAATGATGTAATAGAACAGAAAAATAGACTGTCGTTTTTACTATCAGTCTATATAAAGAGAAAGTTTCATTAAGGTTTTTGTAATAAATTACAGTATTTTTGCTACTAATTTTGACTTGCCTTAAGCGCAGATACCTATATATATATATATGAGGATGTGTTATACTGCACATGATCTTTATGAACAATTTGACGGTGAATTTATTTTGAAAACAAATAAAGTAAAAATCTATTTTTAATATGATATACGTGGAAAATTATTCGTGATCATAACTCTTGCACTCACGTTTGGTTGAAATATGCAATCCCGTTATCAGTGACATCTATGACTGAGCGCAAAAAATATTGAAAACGCCTATTTTACTATACTTCGGCTTCACCGTCAAAGGGTTAAGGTGAGAAGAGTCTTATAGTGATCAGTTGAGCATTTTTATTTGTTTTTTCGAATTCCAAATCCAAAGTCTATAATTTGTGAAGCAATGATGTCGAGAACGACAAATCGGCTGATGCTCATTGAAACGTTATTAGAAAAGTTGAGGCTTCTATATGATTAAAATATGATTTGACTTTCAGTATGACATTTCATTCGCTCAAGGTGAACTTCGGATATTATTAATAACTTGTGGATTTTTATGTTCATTATGTAGACATAATGAAGCACAATTAGGGAGCAATCTTAGTATGAATTAATTATTGCTAGTAGTAGCAATAATTCATCCAATATATAGCTTCTCACATTCTGTTTGTTAATTAACAGAACATTATGAGAGACTAGTATTAATGCTATTTGGTATGGCTGTTCAAGAAAATACGAGATTGAAAAATATCAAACTTCTTTTTTTTATCAAAGATTTTTCTAGCACTTTGATTTGATGGATCAGGATATGAGTGTGAGAATAGAGTGGAAGTTGATGAACAGAAGATTCTAACCCACACTCCACATCTACACTTAAATCCATACCAACAGCCATATCTCGAATTTTGTTGCGTTAATTCAATGATCGACGTAATCTTAACAAAGATTCAGAATGGCAATCAGACATTTTTTAGAATCATACTTTATTGCATTGTATGGAATTCAACGGTATCTATCAGTTTACATATGAAGCAACTCAAAAATGTTGTTAAAAGGTTCTCATTAACAGAAAAAAAAAGAATTGTGAATAGCATGCTTCTAAAGAAAATATAATACCAATGAGAAAGTTCTCAGGAACAAAGTATCACTCATGTTGCAAGTTTTTTCGCAGTACTGCCGAATACTGCGGTACTCGTAAGAACAGATAGTATGCTGGCAATTTACCGTTCGTAGCGTTTACGACTTTCGAGCAAAATAATAAACGATTGCAATAGGTGTTTTCTGCACACTGTGGAATCGATTCTATTTACTGGAGAATCTAGCATTCTCAATGTCTACAATAAATCATATCTATATATACACTATCGATAGATAAAAATTTAATTATACGGCATCTTTTTTAGTCGGTTTACTATGTATTCGACATCTATTTCAATGATTAAATTAGAAGAAAGATTTAATAATGTACGTATCTTATTTTGAATAATAATTACAAATATCCATAGGTGCGTAATACAGATTTTCATGCGATATTTTGTGTCGCTCGATGGTACCTATGAGTACGTCATAGGTACGATGCCCTACAAGTCAATTTTTATAACATAGTTTTCCTCACCGATAGAGAGACTGAGTTTTTAAAATTCAGTTTACCCTTGACGAAATATCCCACGGGGTAAACAAAAAAAGATTATTTAGTTTTTCAAAACAAAATATGAATACGCAAAGAAACACAAAACAAAGGATAGCAGAAAATCTACGAGCGAGAAAATGAGAAAATGTGTGAGCAAAACGTGCATAGATCTGTGACAGTTACCAGTTCGATGAACTAGTTCTTTTTTGAAAACTGAGCTCAATGACTCATTCTTTTAGTGAGAACTGGGTACAATGATTAGTTCTTGTTGCATGAGCTGGGTTGTTAAATATCTGATTTTTGTCCTAGATATAAGCTTCCGACACTTCCATTCCAACACACTTGTGCAGTTTAGTCACATGATTGGGAAGGATTAATATCAGATGTTTAGTGACATCACTTTTTTTTGAAAAGAATTGGTAATCGAAACCGGCTCTGTTCCTCAATTAGGAAGCATCGCACGTGTAGCACGTTGCATTACTAAGACAATAAGAAACTTTCTACAATATGTTCATCTATCTCTCCAAGTTTTCTCATGAGTTTAAAAACTTCATTTAGACCATGGGATAAGAAAAATGATCATCCCATGATCCAGACCACGAGTGAAGAAATAAATGTGCAAAAGTTTACCTCTGTGAGGAAAGGCGATGGAGTGCCATGTCGCTCCATTCCCATTTGGGGTATCATCTCATGCAAACCCCAATGAACATCTCTGGTGTGTAAGATAAATACATCTTACTTGATTATGCTGTAACCTATTAGCAAAATGTTGTCCGTCTTTATCATGAATTTCATTGTTATATATATTCAATGTAGTGATTGATTCAATTGAATAGTACAAATTAATATCAGATAGATTGATAGAGAATCTGTTCCTACTGTGTTATATTTTAATGCATTTGCTGGATATTTTATTTTTTCACAATCAATTTGTTGATAACTAAGATTAGGATGATAAGCTTCTATGTTTAAAAATATATGAGATAAATACGATAAATGGACAGAGTGTTAAATTTACTATACTATATTGTAATGTATCAGCTAATAAAGATACTGTTTTAAATTCAATTATATTGGTCGAAAGATCTAATGGAGTGAGTGTCTATTTCTAATAAGACGAAAAAAAGAATATTATAGAAATGACTTAGAAATTATTTTTGATTACCATTGAAAAAGGTACTTTATTGTCCAATCATTAAAATATATATTGTGACTTTATTGATTATTTTCGAAAAATGAAGTAAATAACATTTTAAAGTTTTTTTCAGTTACATATTTTAGCAATTTATTTAAAGAAAAACAATTTATTCATGTTTGTTTTTATATTGCCGAACACAGTTGTCTAATAGTATATTACATCTATTCGAAATATTGCATGAAAAACTAACACTGTACTGATCATTTTCTTTTCAGAGTATCATTAAAAAACACTGACATCACCAAATAGAGCTCTGACTGGGATGCGATGGTCTCATCCTATCGCATTTAGAGCTCTCCCGTTCCTGATAATTTTAGTTTTAACTGTAACCTATAATGATAACTATTTAACTATCTAACTATAAAAGATTTATAAATAACAGTCATAGTGACCGTGTATGTCTGTCTCCACCAGAAAAAAGTCATTCCAGTGGCAAATAGCAAGCCCAGTACAGCGATCTTTTGACGGCGTGCCTGTCATACTCAACTCATTGTTAAGAATTATAACAAAGTGAATATTAGATTTACGCAATTCGTTGTAAAAGAAATCTTTTTCTCATTTGATGAATTTTATTAAAAAAAAAATAATGGTATCTTATGCGACTCTATCCGACGGATCAATTTTGTAAAATAACTTAGAACAACTATTGAGTTTATATTTAAACCGATGATGAAGTTTACAGCAGGAAATTAGTTTCTTGGTTAATTTTAGAAAAAAAAAGAACTGAAATAGTAATCTCAAGCGTGTGAACAAAACTATTAAAACTTATTTTATCTGAAATGTTGAAATGTGCATACTCAACAGTTTTTAGTCTCTCAGTCTCCTATGTTTTTACATATTTTCATAGTAAATAATGATGAGACATCGTTTTATTCTCATATATGTTATTAATTGATCTCAACCGTCGGATGGTTTTTGTAGGCCCAGTTGGACCCACAAGGCTGTATTTTGTTTACTGCTACTGCAATATCTATTCTTTTCTGAGCGACCTTTTCTCTAATTGCTAGTCTACTAATGATACATAGAAGCTATATGAAGTTATGCGTACAGGTCTCAAAGGAAAAATATTAACGACTGGATCTGCATGGAACTCCTAACAACCTTCGTGTTATACAGATGATTTTTACTCTTGTAGGACCCGCAGTCTGTCGTTTCAAGGATTTATTTTTCAGGCGATTCGCCAATTGGTCGCTGCTAATGGTGTTTCGAATATTGTTTTCATATGTGTCTCAAAGATTTTGTTACATTTTGATCAAAACATTCTTGCCATTGCTTCTAGTCATAATGACCGTTCTCGTTTTTTTTCCTTGAAAACGCATTATGTGCGAAAACTTCAAGAGCTCTCCAAGCACAGAAATTCTAACAGTTTTCCGGTTTTCTTAGATAAAAAAAATGTCAAGTAAATCCAATCGAAAGAGAATTCGAGAGATTCTTATAACGAACATTACTACTGAATTGGGCAAAAATATTTCTGAAGACGACGAGTCGAATTATAACTCAGATTATTCAGGTGCTGAAACGGAATCCGACGATACATCTACTGATGATAACATAGATATAAGGGTGTGGGTGTTATTTTAAAAAAAGCCATCCATCCCGACACCACATCCACATTCTGTATTTATCCGAGGGGGCTTCGAGACACACAAACCAGAAAAAACGGAAAAATCGAGCTCGGTTAATTTGTAGCACCCTGTCTTGGCTACATTTCAAAACTAACCTGAACTTTGTAGCCTTTAAAATGGTAGAGAAATTTGGGAAGTATAAACACTTACATTTTGGCACATAATCTTAGTTTCACTTCTTTTAGTCGCAATATAACGAACTGATATTTTTATTGTAAAGTGTCGAATTTGAGATACATTTCCTGTAAAAATTTCATCAAGATTAGATGGTCGAAACAAATTTGTTCAGGAGAGAGGTCACTTATAGTTCATCTGCTGTTGACAAGTGCTATAAATCGTTCGATTTGTTCAGGTATACCCTTGTCATGATCGTTCAGATAGTTTGTAGTGAGATCGACTAATTTATCGAGCTCAGCCTTTGTTCGTATGTCCAGTGGCAGTCGCTCAGGTAGTTCAGGATTGAAGCGAAAATAGGGAATATTGCCACACGCTTCAGCTAACATTTGCATTTGATAATGAGCATTCTCAAAATTGGTTACTAGTTCGACAGCCAACTGTGCTGTTTCAACCATGCGTGCTATGCCAGTCTTCGGTGATCCAACTGGTGCTGGCAAATCATCCATCTTACCGGTACCAATGCTGACAATGTAGTCGATATTGGGAAAAGATCGCTTGCTGCCTCCGTTATTGTTACCAGATTTGGATAATAGAAGAAGGACTTCTTTGAAGAGTAGCAGAACCGGATTATCAAAACCCATGGCGCCATCTGTGTACTGAATTCCCTCACGCTCAAATGGCGAGAAAAATGTTGGCGCTGCAGTGGTTGCTCGTGCTGCTTCTGAGCACAGCCAACCAGATTCGCCTTTGAATGTGGTCACATCGTCCGGTATATCGTAGTTTCGCAAAAGATACGGCTCAGGCTCATAGTTTCTTTTGGTCACTACCAACACATGTGGGGTGTACCTGTTAATACGTGTCATTCGTATTTCGCCGAAGTGTTGTTTCAACTGGAGCTCAAGTGCTTTCACAGAGTATTCATGAAAACGTGTGAGACGAGATGAAAAAACTTTCTCGCACAAATCTTGGTACATAGGCAGGATTTGATGTGACGGTGTCCTTCTCAACAGGGTCGATAAGACCAACAAACCACCAGTACTAACGCCAGCACCATAATCAAAGATTTTCCATAGTGGTTTACAGCTCATACTTTCGAGTTGTTGCAAAATTTTTGCAGCGATTATACCTCGAGAACCGCCGCCGTCAATTGCAAGCAAGCCGCATGGTTTGCGTTTTTTTACCACAATATTATGGGATGCCAAATCGTCGAATTGCAGGTTAAGCTATGTAAAAAAGAAGTAATAAACAAAAGATGCAAAATCCATCTATAATAGATAGCTACATCAAAGAGACTTTGATTGTAATAAGTATGGAACTAGGTTGTCTAACACGGTTTAATATCTTTAATTCTACAAGTTGAATTTTAGCTAGGTGGGTTGGTGTGGACGTGGGCATGGGCGTAGATTACGAGAGTTTTGGTGAGGATTTAGGTAGGTGGAGTATGGCTTAACAGAACACTCACTCTATTAACCTAAAGTTTCACTCGGATATAACACAGTTTGATTCAACGAATTGGAAACAAAATTGAGTCTTGAATGAAAATGCTGATTTCTAGCCTTGGGTGTTCTCTCAAATATGGAACCGTTTGGGAGCTGATATTCAGTATCTCAAACTCCTATCTTTGATTTACAACTTCATAAAAAAAATCAGCTTAGCCGTCTTTCGAAACCCACTTTAGTGGTACTCAGCGTGGATATCCTTATACTTGAAATTCTGATTTGAAAAAAAGTATCTTCTTAATCTCCCTATCTAGGTCACTTTTGGTGAGGAATACTAAGACTACCGTTTCTAGTCGGTATCTTAAATTGATGTGTGCATGTAGTGTACGGGAGTGGTATGAGTGTGAGTGTGGCTGTCGTGGTGGATGCAGGTGCTGGAGTGAATGTGGATTTGAGCACAAGTGTTTTGTGCTCCTACCCGCACACCCTCATACACACCTACACTGCACTCTGTTCTTTAGTTGCATTATACTCATATAAAATACGTTGATTGAAAAATCTCTAGCAGACTATAGATTTTTTCTGGATGATAATCGATCGACAGAGAAGCGATCTATTGTGTTTATTTCTGCATTTCAAATAAAAATCATTTTTTGTCGCTGGTACTCTACTTTCTGTTTTGTCTTGCTGCTATTCGTTCTTTATATTTCCTATTCATATTCCATTTTTCTTAACTTAACATTACTATTATTCTACCCATTGATTTAACTGACAAATAAGCCTGTTGTACATAACTATTATATCTACTAGCAGCCTCAGAACGCTATTATTTATCTTGATAAACTCAGAAGCACTAACATTGGTTATTGTCCGAAGTTATGACTTGACCAGTTCACGTTTTTTTAATTGTCGATCATATAACAATTGTGACAAATCAATGCATCACTACTGATCGTCTTTGACATCTATCATATGATTTTTACACGCTCAAAAGTCATAAATTGCACTATTTAGAATATTCTCAAATGCATTACGGCCATTCAAATATCGAGGAATGCTTTAGAATGCACTAGAACCTTCTAGAAGAGTCTAAAATTTGTTTTTAATGCTGCTTAGAGCATTTTTCCGTTACTAAAGAAATATGGAAAATGAGTGTCGTGGTGGTTATCTACAATTGCTATGGAATTGTATCCGATGACGTTTGACCCTCGTTACTATGAAGGTGGATATTAAGGAGAGAAGAGGGAGAAGGGGCAAAATCTTGGCTCACAACTTACACTCACTATTTATCCTCAAAAACTATGTGTTAGTTCCACTAAATGAGAATGCTATCAATTGATATCTGCTCATAGATGCTTCGACTTACTTGCTTGATTTTTAGAGTGTGTAAAATTTGTCTTAATGATAACATTTGATCATGATCGTTCTCCGTCTGTTTGCAACAACGATTAGCGAGCGAACGCAGTGATTGAGCGACCGTCCTATTATCTTCATTACGTGTAAAGAGGCGACTAAAAATGACGCCGAGTGCATGAATAATTTGCATTTGTTTTCTTAACTCATCATGATCGTCATCGTTCTGAAAGCATGATGGAAGTCTATATGTCAACAGATTCACTTTGATATGATGGTCGTGTGCAATGAGAAGATTATCTTCTGTCAAATGTTCAATAGCGATTAGCGGGGACATCTGTGAACAAATATCTGTTAACTCGATAGCCATTTGAAGGCTCTGCTCTAAATGAAAATTGTCGTCTTGTTTTAATGCTACCCTTAATGTTTTTTTCCAAGGTTCAGTCACAACATAAACATAATTTTCTTTTGGATATGCTCCATAGCAGTGCAACACATTAGGATGGTTGAGTTCATATATCGAACGAGTTTGATTGCAGACATGTAGAGCACAAAAATCACCCGACAATCGACGTACATATACTCTAATCGATTGACACGTCGGTGTGTACTTAAGTTCAGCTTCGAAGACGTGAGAGTTTTCATCGTGTAATAAATCATTTATTTGAGCTTTTTGATAAATCATGTCTGCTGAGAGAGACCAACGGTCAAGACTTGATGTTAGTACCCTATTGAGAGTAGAACGAAGTGGTGGGATTTTTTTTCCTTGATAATAATTACACCAGTCTAATAGATCAGTCGCCTTCTTACACTGATTCGTATTTTCTTGCATCTGCTCTGTGGTTCCGATATAGACCTTTTCAATGATAAGCATAGTATCCCTGATACATTCTTCAACATGAATGATGTATTGATGCCGCCTTTCGGTAGAACTCGACTCACCAAGCTTGGCTAGTTCCCCACAAAATCTCTGTGCTAGCTTGTGACGAAAGTTTTCCCACTGACTTTGTTCGGCCAGTGCTTGACCACTACGATTCAAGATTACGTCAAAAATTGAGGAGATGATCACTGGTGTTCCGATAAGATAGTGAGACAAAAATACTTCAGTGAATCTGTTTAATTGAAGCTGGGGAGTTTCCAACATATTTCTCAAAATGTGTTGATGATGTTTCAACATTTTTTGAAAGTGCATAGTTTGCAATCGTTCGAAAAAGCTGCTTCTCTCGTCGAACATCAAACAAAAATCATCACCAAGCATTTTTCCCAATTCATCAATAGCCACCGACGCTAAATTGTTCAGCAGTGGCTCAAGCTCTTGTTTTGTGCAACGTTCGAATTCATATTGAAGATAGAGCCGATATAAATCTAGTTCTGCTACAACTAACTCTCTGCTCAATTGTTGATTTGATCTTAAGTGTTCTCCGATGTTTTCCTTGAACGGAATGTTTATGATGGATGCTTTAAAACGAGAATGGAACTCTGTGCTTTGCAGTTCTTTGACGATTATATCACTTGCTTGCGTAAGCAAAGGCACTATCAAATCGTCACACTTCAACTTCAATCGGTGGCGATCCTTTTGAAAATGCAATCGGCGCTCCTGAATTGTTACTTCTTGATTCTTACACTTTTCGATAACGGATGCAACTCGATCATGAATAATCTGCATCAATGCACATATTCGTCGAAGTTTATGAGCTGAAATGCAGACATAATTATAAATGCGTCAGTATATAGCAAGAGTTTTTACCGAGATATTCACTAACTAGATCCAGCTTGAACCATAATATTCGACAGACAAATGAAGTTACACGGGCCATAAATTCAGAATATTCTATTGTAAATAGATTATGCTCAATGAAAATATCGAGAACTCTGCGTGGATCGATAGAGACAATGTCAGAATGCTTAAAATTCTTGTCGATCTCCTCCAAATCTCTGCGTACTCTATCAATGATTGTTGCTTTCACCTCCATTGAGTATTCTTCCATGTGAGTGATAACGAAAAATATTGAAGCCGGCTTGCATCCCAAATGAATGAGTTGTCGAAGTATTCGGCAAGACACACGCGTTAGACCACGTTTAAGCACACAGATAAATGCTTGGCATGTCATCATGTGTTGTTCCACAACTTCTGTCAATTCATCAGTATCATTTAAACTAGGTAAATCGTGAATAACAATACCGCTTGCTAACAATGGCAACGGATACTTGATCCGACCGCGCGAAAATGACCAATGGTGTGATTTGTTGGAAATAAAGAGCTTCAAAGCATCTGATGGCTTGTCAGGAAAATGATCGAACTCTAATGACTGACGAACAAAGTCGGAGCTTGTATCTAATTCCAAGGTCGAAAAGCTAGCACTTTCACTGTACCGTAGTTCAATGATAGCACTAGTCGTTTTCATCATACCTGTTGGTAAAACGTCTTTCTGAG
Organism: Rotaria sp. Silwood2; assembly: GCA_905329745.1. Lineage (NCBI taxonomy): Eukaryota > Metazoa > Rotifera > Eurotatoria > Philodinida > Philodinidae > Rotaria > Rotaria sp. Silwood2. The sequence goes on along the minus strand of CAJNSZ010000344.1, from coordinate 47,153 downwards.
CAATAGCGTTGATTAGCGTTGATTTGCCTAGAATATCAAAGGGCATCGTGTTTTAACATTTATTTGAATCAGCTATGTCTGTGTTAGTTTTCGTAACTCTTGGCTCTGAAAAAGTGTCTCAGAAATCCACAATTAAGAGCAAATATTCAAGAGAGTTATTTATAAACGACTTTTCACAAGCTGGACCATCTATTGACCATTTCAATAACGAATATGAGTGTCGAAGAAAGCTTTTGGTTTCTAAAAATTTGCTGTAACTGATGTGTATCATCGATAATTTTAAAACATACGAGAATCATCAGTATCACAGTTGTAACCCGTCGACCAATTTTTATTGTTCTTTGTCTTTTTATGATAGCAGACGAGAAAAAACACTACTTCGTGCGGTCTCATAAGAACCGACAGTGTAAAACTCACGAAACTCTGGCTGTTATTAATTGATCTTATACTGTCAGAGACATTAAAATAATTTATTTAAAGAAATACCAAATAAATTAATAAATCAAACTTATAACAATCTTTATACTGAGTGTGACAAAAGTTTTGCGACATTCTTTATTCAGCATGTAACTCTGTTTAGGAATATGATAAAATGTTGATCTTTTATTCAAGAGATGCGCCATTGAATATACTATTCAGGTCACAAGATCGAATCTCGATAGCTTTTTCGAAATTTCATTGAACTGCCTACACTGAACACGTATGTCATTGTGTTTTTTCCCATGAGAAAAAGTCGGAAAAATTCATTTTGTGATTGAAAACTAGAGTCATTTTTAATCAAATCAATGTTAGATAAATTAGTCTATTCCAGGCATCAGAATGAAAGCAAAACGTTAATTACTCCACCAATACTTCATACAAGATTGTCACTAACTTTTTCTCAGCGTATTTTCATCATCTTCAGTTGAAGCCAAACTCTCGTTGTATTATTTTCTTTCTTTGTTTTGTTTCACTATTTCTTTCAACATTCAAGAGTGTTTAATCTAGCGATTTGTGCACCGAGCTCACTACTTGTAGAGAATTTATTTGAGAGCAAAGTAGCAAAAAACGTTTTATTACAGGATGAAGCATCCAAATCAATTGATGCAGTCGTTATTTATCATATGTATATGAGATGACGATGAGTAATAATCATTATGCTTTGAAGGTCACACTAGGCATCATAGTCAATGTGAATAAACAATAATTATCAGAACCAAAATTCAACAATTTTCGGCTTTCTCTTATTTTTTTCCTTATACTAGGTTGGAAATAATACTTTTTCAGGGGGTACCGCTTTGATTTTAAATAGCATAAACAATGAATTTTATACCAAATGAAAGATCCTGAAAAATGGGATTTAGGAGTATAATTCACCAGTCATAATATGAGAATAGGCTATAGAATGATGAATAGTTTCAAATTTTAGATATATAATTGAACATTTCTGCAGAGAGTCAAGTACTAATACATCAAATTTTTTCCCCTTTCACACTGTAAAGAGCTTTCTTCGCTGATCACCTTGATAAAAAAAAGATTTTAAATTTGACCAATAAATAACGATACTAGGGTAAACATGCTGACAATCTCAAGCTGCTGTAGCTAGTAGAGCTAATATGTTTATAAGTATTTTGACCCTGGCATCGTTATTTATTGATCAAATTTAAAGTCTTTTTTTATCAAAATGATCGGAGAAGAAAGCTCTTTTAGTGTGAAAGGCAAACAAACTTCATGTATTAGTACTTGACTGTCTTCAGAAATGTTCAATTATATATCTAAAATTTGAAACTATTCATGATTCTATAGCCTATTCTCATATTATGAATGGTCAATTATACTCCTAAATCCCATTTTTCACGATCTTTCATTTGGTATAAAATTCATTGTTTATGCTATTTAAAATCAAAGTGGTATCCCCTAGAATTGCATTATTTCCAACCTAGTATGAAATAACACAATGACACACATGTGGAGTGCTTCACAGTCTATTGAAATTTCGAAGATAGCTATAAAGATTTGATATTGTGATCCGAGTAGAATATTCAATGTCGCATCTTTCGGAAAAAATATCACCGTTTTATTATGTTCCTAAAGAGAGTCACATGCAAAACAAAAAATGTCGCAAAACTTTTCTCACATCCGGTAGTTGATGGATGCGCTCTGAAATTTCACCATGTCAAATTTTTTTGCATTTATAATTACTATTTTACCAGTTCTTAAATTCATTGAACATCATTATACTGAAAAAAACTTATCTATTTGGTTAGATGCATTTTCAACATATAACTTCTTTTTTACTAATGATCATATCTACATTATATGCCATAGGAAGCTGTAAGTATAATTTTATTATTCGTTTCATCGGTTTAACCCCGATATCAGTCTGCTGTACACATCGATTTAATCGTTCAGTAAGCTTTTGATCACACTATCTTTTCTCTTAATGAACTTTGACGTATACTGTTGAGTTTTCCCTAAACTTTAAATTTAATTAGTTCATATTTTTCTGATTCTGCTAGATCAATTATATCACTATCCTACTGATTGACACCTAAAATATGATCCTTTCGCTGCATTAAATATAAAAACTCACAATATTTACACCATTTTGAGTATTAGATCTTTAGAATGCTTTGAAATATGCTAGAAAGTTCCTGAATAATCTAAGCACTGTTATTAGTGACGCATTTTTCCGTTTGCTGGAAAAGTCTACTCAATTATCGTTGATCTCTCTCTTCCGTTGCTATGAAAACGTGTTCAATAATCTTTTGCTTTCTCTACCTTCGGGGTGCTCAAGCCTAGGAGAAGTGGAGTGAGAAGCAAAAGCCTCGAATTAAACTTTCACTCACTATATTTTCTTCGACAATGTAAATGAGTTCCACAAAAGACGACATATGTGTCTACGTCGACAAAACAACAAGAGCCGGTAAAGATCAATTGATCGATTACAACTTTGTATAGAATCGTAGTCGGAGTAGATCCGTTTTTTATTAGATATTGTGATTTCGAAAGAGGTTATACCAAAATCAGCCTTATATGAGTTATGCCGTCGGTATCAAAAGTAGAAAAATAACGGAGTACAACAAGACACTGACTCTGAAGGATACAGATAACTCATTGTATTTCGTTCGAAAGAAAAAATCGTAGTCATTCAATGAATTGCATCATACATGTTTTTACCTACCTGCCTCTGCATCACCGATAAACATGAGTGAACACTCGGTTTGCTGTATTCCAGTACGTAGCAGGGCCAACTCTTTCTTGCGGTCAATTTGTAACTTCTCGTCTTCTTCAATTTTCTTGATGTACACTTCTGGTCCAACTTTTTTCAAATCATCAATTATGAAAGTCAAATTATCAAACACTCTTGATAGCGTCTTCACTTTTTTTAAATATCGTTCGTGTACCGAACGAATATTCATGCTGCCGTCTTCAGGACTGCAATTCGCTTGACATGGGTCAAAAAAGTTTTGCAAGACTAGTTCGTGCAAATACGTAATGTCCTTCTGTCGATTGGAATCGAACGGTATTCGAGCATCGATTAGAAGATTCTTCAATTTCTTTCTTCCCCAGTCGGAAAACGACTGTCGTTGCATGATGATGCTGATAGAAGAACCAAACTAATTCTAAAATGGAATTCGAACAGATATGAGAAAACCAATTAAAAAGTCTCTTGTAACTTTCCTCAACGGACCCAAAAAAAACTTAAAAGACCCGCGAAGGGTGCGCAGAGTCCTCGAAAAATCTACAGAATATATTTTTTCTTGTTCTACTCGACTTTCGACTCCTTCCTACCTCTCGAAAACCGAGTCCTCGAAAAATTTTGCCCGATCGTATGATCCGTTTCGGGTACTAAGATACATATCGATTACTCGACACCCATCGAAACTTCGAATACTCGTAACAATTACACATCAGAAGAAAAGATTCGAGTGTTCACACTGGTTCCGATTAGTGGAAACCAGTCGAAATCATGAGCACTCGATGAGAACAAATCTACCGGAAAGACACTTTCAAGTATCCAAACTGGTTGCGATCCGTCGAAATCTATGGATTTTTTGAATATTCAATAAGAATGACGCATTATTAGCACATCTTCGATTAGTAAGAGTGAGTTCGATCACTCGACATCCGTCAATTTTCTGAATATTCGATGAAAATGAATCTAACCAAAACTCACTTTACTAGTTGCTTCCATTTCGAATAATCGACACGTTGGAAATCCTCGGCTACATCGTAGGATCGATAGTAATGAAAGAATTCTCTTGCTTACTGAATTCAATTTCAAGCGTTCGGAATTTCTCGAGATCGAAATTCTTAAAACTTTTGACATTTCTTATCTGAAAAATAAGATTTAAAATCAAGCTTGTATTGAAAATAAAAACAGCAATGCGAGTGTTTTAAATCTGTATTATTATAGGTTTTCAGTTAATGATGTTTGATGGAAAGCGCCATAAAAAATAATTTACATCTATTTTAGGCATTCGTCAATGATGCTGACTGAAGTTATTTGTTTTGTTCGTTATGTATTTACTAATCGTTGTTATATTTTTTGTAGGACCGATATTAACTATCCATCAGTGTTCGGCATGGGTCAAATTTTTGTGCCCCAACCCGACTCGGCTCAAAGTCAATTAAGTTTTTGGTGATTCACCCTAGACCCGAATTCAAAACTGACAGCCCTATGTACACGTATCGATTAATTTTCTTCTTTTCTTGAGGAATTGAATTTATTAGCTGCTTTTTTTAATTTTATTACATAGCTGAAAACTAAGGATATGCCCTTGACTCTAGCGTTCAGCTTACTTCGTCAATATTGCACAGTTAACACAGCAACATTAAGCAAATAATACCCTTTCTAATTTTTCATTATATTGTTGATACAATCTATGGCGTCCATATCAATTTTTACCATATGATGTACTGGCTATGTATCTCTGTACAACATCAATAAAAGGAAAATAGAGAAATACAATGAATGGATATATGATGCATGCTTGTTTGTTGTATCGAGCTTTCTTGCAATCTTACTCGAATTTGAAATGAAACACATTAAAATGAGTTTTATTTCGAAAAAAAATATTCAGACATTTGACCCGACTCAACCCGATCCGATCCGAGTCGGACACTAATAGATGCTGGGTCGTTCCGTTTTTGGAGGAAAAAATCTCATAGCCGTGTTTCCATCTGTTCTCTTCATAGGCAAAGCTAAATGACCTAATACTTCGAATGCAAATTTACTTCACCTAAATGCATAATTTCAAATACTAAAGTTCTAAACAAAAACTTGTTTTATGGCACCATTGGATGTTCTTGTTGCTAACTTTCTATTAATACTACGTCAATAGCCTGGAAACAAAAACTACTTCCGACAAGTATGATAAAATATAGTACTTCAAAAGTTAAAATACACGTCAAAGTAGTGGCAGAAATACGAAGGTGACAGTAACTTTTGTTTACGATGACATGTACTGACTGAGATAGTAACGAAGTAATAGTAAGCGCTTATTGAATGATAAAGTTTTGAAACTAGTGAGAGAAAGTAATTTTAACCCTTTGAGTACAGGATTATTTTTATATAGTAAAAGTATTTATAATTTCAAATTAACATTTTGCAAAAACTATCACGAAATACATGATTCAAAATACTTTTAGAGTGTGATACTTTTTAAAACGTTCCATAAGACGCAATCCTACATCACAGTCAATGCATTCATATGAAGTATCTCTTCTTGACTTGGCTCTCCTCACAGCATCAGCACAAACGTAACATTTTCTTCTTGAATTTACTTGAATTACTGTTAATACATTGAACGAAGGGAAATGTCGTCCTGTGAGTCCGAGTGGACTTTCAGAAGGTGGTCGACTTTTGTCCTTCGTGATCTTTTATGTAAAAAATTTACTTTGTATGATTTATCAAATATGGTCAAGTGATCACGATTTTTCCTATAGATAGTGCTCTTGAATAATTTTCGTAAGACGAAACATCCTTTCGAGAGCGATGGCTTTTTGTCGAGAAATGTTGTCATATTGGCTCATATTCTAACTCATTAAATCAGGTGCTGGTTGCTAGAAATATTAAAGGACAACCAATAATCATCACTAGGTATGGATAATTTTAACTGTACAAATATCATAAACGCAAATACTCATGCAATTCATATCATTAAATAATCAGCAGATCGTGTTTTTTCAAGTTATTCAGGTTCCAAAGTACCAGGACACGAATTCGCGTCGCCCCTACTCAATGGGTTAAAAGCTAGAAATAATGCAAAATGTGAAGAAGCTATTTTTCACTTTTAGTAAAATCAATGTGCTTAACAGTGAAATTTCACCAATTTTCTTACAAAGGTGATGCTATGTCCTAGAATGAAAGACTGGGAATAAGCTTTCTATCATTGACAAGATGCTTTCATCTGTAAAACAAAACAGAAAAAGTAATGACTTGAATGAATCGTTTAGCCCGCAAAAACCGTTCTTTGATCAATAAGTGCACTGTATGGACTATTTATAGTTTGCAACATTTACCATAATTCTATCGTAATAGTATATTTCCAAGTTGGAAAGAAAACTCACAGATAAACAGACGCAAAGAAAAAAGTCAATCAATATGATGATGAAGGAAATTTCAATGCATTGACGTGTACTTATGAAATCATTTGTTTTTCTCTTGCTTTTTCCATCATAATTGCCTGTATATTTATTCCATTTGTTTTTCTTTGAGAGATCTTTGGTAAACCTATCAAGTATTATGCATAAGGGGCAATGATGTTTCTGTTTTTTTAACTAAAAAAGCAAAAAAAAATCGATTTTTGTTGTAGGATGCGCCCTTCGCTTCAACGTAGGTGAGCGATGTCCGTGACTGAAGAAAAAACTTTCACTCACATTGTAAAAATAACAAAGGTTGATGAATCCTTATAGTTGCAGACATGTACATGAAATGATCGAAGATTTCCAAACGTTGACTGAAACATTTGTTTCTTTCATTATTTTTAGGGTATATTAATCTGTAAAATCATGAGCTTAAAGTTCGAGAGCGGATGGACAGGTGGGTGTGAGCGTGAATGTTTTCATAACTTACATCGGCCCTGATAATCAAAAACACAATCAACGTAACATCTGTAGAATAAAAATGTGAAACATCGTGCATCGGTTTCACTTGTAGATCGGACCCCTGACCATGTATATCAGATTTTTCTTGAGAAAAAAATAGACTAACGTATCAAAATAACTCTCAGATTCTGTAATACTAAAAATCTCGTTTTATTCTGTCTATCATCTACGTGTCTATGAACTACACGCGACACAGGGTGCACTTTTTAATGGTGTGTGGGCGTAGATATGGATGTGAAGATCTTCTTGCCACCACCAACACACATCCACACCCACACCCATACATCTCGACGAAAATGTAGTAAATGTATATTTGTTAACAACAGATGAAACCTTTTTGGGTCTATCTGTTTGCTTGGTTACCTAGTTATTCTTAAATATGAAATTAAAGATACATTATCCTATGGAACTCACTTTCCAGAAACTTTCGGCCAATCAGAGACATTATAATATTTTGTAGAAATAAGGGATGAAAAAAGGAAGAGCTTCGAAACTTATTGTGCAGGTTCGTTTTCTTTTTTTTTAGTTTCTTTCTTACGCTGCGATAATTTCATTTTTTTCAACTTAATAGAGTCTCACCTTACACAAACAAGTGAATTGTTCGTGTCACATATTGTTGCTGAGTAACGTGTTTTGCGCACACAGCATAAACACTTCTTCACAAAATACATAGTTACATTGGCATTTTTACAATAACAGTAAGTTAATAAAATAGCTATTCACAATATCTCCTTTCTCTTGTCTACCTTTATAAGAAAAAAAGGTACAAAACGATGGGACCACAATCGTTCCAAATGAAATCTCGTTCTCTCTCGAGTAATCTCCATTTGTTACAAGTTAAGTCGAGAAATATGATGACAACATGTCCATCAAGTGCTATGCTATAGGTTAGCTGACTACATTGCATGGCAGAAAATAAATTTGCTTTAGAACTTTAGAATTCGAAATCTATTCATGATCTGAATGCACACGTTAAATCCAAAAAGAACTGTTATGGCACATACAGAAGACGTGCCATAAGAAATTATGCTAAATGTATTATCATATGTGTTGGTTCCCTCGTTCGTTTCATACATATATGTTTCATTATATATGTCTTTTCTTTCGTTCTGTTAGGTATTTTTCCTAGTGTTACTCTTTTGTTTTCTTCCGATATTTTCGTTCTTTCTTTGATCTAACAACTCTTGTTCGTTTTTTCGCACCTCTAGTGTTATTATTTTTTCTATTCTTTGAAAAGCCAAGAAAACGTTATTCTTAACTTTGAATTATTTTTATTGCATAGTTAGTAGTATGTATCAGGATCATTTATATGTTCGTGTTATTCTAAGAAAATCGGATTAAGATTATTGTTTACAACAAGAAAAGTAACTAATAAAAATAACTTAAATATCATCTTAAACTAACCATATGCACAACATTTTATATCGGATCTAGCGAAAACTTTCGGAAAAATCAAAATGTAAGCACATATTTTCTTGGCGTCTGCATCATGTTCGAATAGAAATCAATGAGTTGCCTATACTGATCTCGATTTTAGAGTATTGGAATATCTGCTTCTAAAAAAAATCGAAAAAAAGCAACGGTTTGAAAAAAATCCGAGGATTGATTTTTCGGCAGCCAGAGTGCATTTTGGTCTTTATTTTCAAATGATTTTTTTGAATCGAGTTCGTCGGAATCTTCATGCGAACTTGCATATAAATGAATGAGTTTGATTGAATAAAATCAGCTAGCAAGCCGAATTATCCTTCGAAAATAGCAAGTAGTTTTTATAGGTCAGAGGTGTATACGGATGCATCTTCAAAATAAATCACATCTGTACAAGGACAAGTGAAATTCCAAAACAAAAAGATGATTTTTTGCTTTTAGTATAAAAGCAGCAAAAATTAATGCTTCTATATGGATAATATGAGTTCATGACGGGAATCAATTATAATATAATTTAGATTTATACAAAATCTCCAAGGAATCTTCAACACAATTCGTATTACTTATTGTAATATTTCATTCATTATTAACGATCAGCGTTTAGAAATGCCCATAGACCACCAGGTACTACCAAGTGTTCTCAGATATTACCAGATAATATCAGCTACAACAAGATATTAGCAGGTATAACCAGCTGTTACTAGGTACAATCAGGTATTACCAGGCATGAGCAGGTACTACTAGGTATTATCAGGAAATCAAAGGGTATTTTTTGAATAGTTACGATCTTGTATAAAGTTTGACGGAAGGTTACCGAGGTTAATAACGACTTTTTATAAAGTTCGGTCAAACGTAATCAGAGTCAAGGAATCCGAATCTTTAATCTGTTTCTCGGTATTTCGTGGTCAATTTTTTTTGACCGAATAATTTCAGCAAAAAAAATAACTTTTTAAGGAAAAGATCGTTTTCTTGGTGAAAAATCATTTTCTTCCCAAAGAGTTCTTAGTAAAATAATCAATTTTTCGCTTAAGAAATAATCGGACCCCAAAAATTGAACACAAAACGATTAGAAATCGATTTCAGACTCGAATTCCTCTACTCAAGGAGCTTTTGGTGAAACTTTATGGAAAACCACTTTTCTCCTAAAATAAATGCGGAAATCTCGGATTTAAATCCGAGAGTTATGTGTACTTCAAAAAGTGAATGAGACAGATGAGTCATCCTAGAATCTGTGGACATCAATATTATCCTGGAAAACCTTTTCTATAAAACACTTGATTTCTATTGGCTACTCTCAACCAATAGGATTTGGGGATGAATACAGCTCAGATTTGAACTCTGCACCTTGATTTACCCTAAGAAAGGCGTTTTTCCTATAACTTGATTTCTATTGGTTACTACTCGACCAATAGGATTTCGAGGCAAATGGAGCTCAGATTCAAGTTCACCGATTCAGAAAACCTCGAAGTATCATCTCTGTGATCGAAAGACAGAGCTCTAATTGTGGATCACTTAGAGCGTGGGCAAAAACAGAACCAATTCCCCTTCAATTATCTTTGCAATAGACGAGTTAGCCTTCTTCATTCTTTATGTTCTATATACCATTTTGTAGCTTGTGAAATTCTCTATCGAATGGTATATAATCGTTGGGGTTTTATTTTGAGTATGATATGAAAAGTTTTTTACGAAAGCGGGGATGGGTCGATTTTCGCAAAGGAAGCCATAGGAAAAAGTGAGTATTTTTGCAATAACTCCGGAATGGTTTAGCCAATTCTTCTCATCTTCGAACTCGACCGAGACATTGTTAAGACTGAACTGTGTAGAAAATTTCATCGCGATTGAACTCTCCTTTCAAAAGTTATCGTGTTAACGGATGGACGGACATACTGACCGATTCCAGAGTGTACTCACTTTTTGAGTACACAAAAAAGCCTTTTTTAAGTGAAAAACTCGAACTTAAAAGTTTGACGAACCGATCATATACTCTATTCCCTCGTCTCCAATTAGCTTTGGTCGAACTTTGTAAAAGGTCGTTATTTTTCAAAATTGCCTTTAGTTTATAAAGTTGCAAACTTTTTACTAGTAGGAACTGCTGGAAACTGCCAGATATTACAAGGCGTTACAATACAGTGCAAAGTACTACAGATGACAATGGGGTCCACCGAGAACAATCGCAGGTCAATTGTGATTTTTCGGGACTACCACCGATAACGAGGATCACAATAGTCGTAAAGTGATTACTAGACATAGGTTAGATTCTGTAAGGTTTCCTGCGAAAACCGAGATCAGTAATAGGATGGGAGATACAGGAGATCGATGTTCTTCGGAACTCGCATGATCATTTAGCGTGAGCGGGTGTGAGTGTGGGTGTGGGCATAGATGGCGATGTGGATGTTGGAGGGCGTTCGTGTTTGTCTAAGTGCAGAATAGAATGAGTGTCACACTCCAAACCCTCAACCGTACCCACACTTTGCTGCTTGACAGTGCATGGGCATCGGCCTAGTCGCGAGCGTGTGGTTGTGATGTCTAAGTGGTTATAGGTACTTTGATAATCATGAAAGGAGTGTAGTGAACCTTTCTAGTCTATAAGAGATTGCGTGTTATACTCAGCGACGTTATCCCTCCAAAAAGATTGTGTACAACAAAAAGGGTCTTCGAAAAGATATTAGAAACATTTTCCAGAGATTTCACCGACAAGTACAACACGGAAGCTTTTAGAAGATAAAAAGGTTCTGTAGATTTTCTTTTTTTTCAGAGTGCGCCAGTCTTTATGAATGTAGCCGTGGCAATGTGGATGTTGTTGTAGGTATGTGCATGGGTCTAGCTTTAGTTGTTTGAGTGTGTCTCTGTGAGCATCGATATACGATATTAGCCAGTTTATATGCGCGCATATATAAGTATGGATCAATATTGGATCAAAACCTACTGACATACACACGGTGCACGCGTTTCCAAAGTTGTCTATTTCATACAAGCCTCATGAGTTCCGAGAGTTCTCTGGGGTTTCATGAATTCCTAGGATTCCTTGAGTCCATAGAGTTCCGCAAGTTCTGTGGATTTCGTGTATTACATGGGTCCTATAAGTTTTGAGGATTTTCGAAGTTCATAGAATTCCGTCAGTTCCTTGGTTTCTCTGGTCTCATCAATCCTCATCATGTAAACGTGGTATAATTTTGAAGAGTTCCACTAGTTCAGAATTCACGGAATCTGGCCACGTCTCCTAACATTTATGCTATATCAAGTCAGTTACGATTTGCAAATATTGAATCAACATGACAAACTGAATATAAGAGCTAGTCTCTCCTTATATTTTGCGACGGAACACTTAAAAATATAAGTCCATCTAAGAGATTTTGGAGATTCGGTCTTTTTTTGAAAGAACCATGAAGCATCGGAATAAGAAAGGCACAAATGTTCACTACACAGAGAAATTTAACTTTCATTCATGATAGTGTTGTTTTTCAGTCAATCTGCTGTTGAATAATATTCATGAAATCTTTGATACGATAACTGACGATTTGTAATATGGATTGAAGCCACTCCTGATTACTTTGTAAATCAGTTGATAGCGGAGTTTTCAAGTCGTCAAAGAAATTTTTGCAGCTTTCGCCTCCTGCTTTTAAATTGTCTTGGTTTCTCTTTTTAGTAATATACATGTATGTATTCAGGAAGCGTTGCTGTATTTGTTGTTGGTGTTCGTTAATTGATTTATACAATCCATCAATAAGAGCAGCTGCATCCGGTCTTGTTGCGATAGCATGACACAACATGCTGATTGCGTTGTCCATTGATCCTATTTCAGAAAGATTTAACGATTCTGCCATGCCAAACACCAGGCACAACTATAAAAATATCGTTCAAATTAGATTGTTTGCTTTCTTTTTCTTATAAAAACTATACTTACTATAAGAAAGGTCTTGCTCATTACGATGCGTAATATAGACGACGACAATATAGGTATTTACTGTTCTTAAATGAAATGGTGTCATTTTAGTTGGTATAAATATGCAAGTTCGCCCATATGCTTAGATAAATATTGATGAATACACTTGCCTGTGGAGTTGCAATTATTCGCCTACATTAAAACAACAGAAATACGATTATTCATGACTAATAGATTATAATTCAATTTGAAGCAAACTATTGGCATACCGTAGTTTTCAATTTCGAATTAGACAACAAAGTATCGAGCAAGGTGTTTTAATTAAAAAAAACATGCTTACCTTGGCTTTGAAATTGGCGTTTTATTTATTCTCATATCGTACTATTGTTTACTAGAAAGTATGTGGATCAACGGTTTTGTCAAACGTGATGCGCTGATGGACGCTGGTAATCATAAAAATCTGCATCCGAACTAGGTTATTTAGTATTGGTCAAACCGACATTGTTACATTCGTTTCGTTTAAAAATTGACGCCACATAGCTTACACATTAATTACGTTAGGGAAAGTTAGTAGTCGGTTCGAGTTTTTGGTGTAACAAGTTATTTCATGATTTATGTCAATTATAAAAAGGATACTTGCAGATAAAATCTGGCAAGCGCTTCCCACCATATGTGAACAAAGTAAAATAGTTTAGAAAAATAAAAAAAACTTTCGATGTTTACTCATCAACAACTATGCGCCAATTTTTTGTTTCCTATAGCGATTCATTCCATGACGCGATATAACTGTATGAGCCGTGTTAAACAGTATGCCTTTCAAGAAGAAATATTCAGCTTTGAATACCAAAAAATACATACCTAAAATGACACTTCCGTTCAAATTCCAAGTGCCAGCTAATGCTGGTTGTGATTCTCATTTTTTTGTCATTGAAAAGTCTTGTCTGATTTCATTTATTTTAAGACATAGTCTAAAATATGTCAACGCACATCGGAGAAAAAAAGAAATGGACAAATAAAGGGTTCATGAAAGTGAGGAATTATGTTAGCTTCTATTCATGAAGCATTTCAGTCTTCCGGATAATGAGTTATGCTGCAAACAATTAACTTTTATTTCTTTATAGATCAATCCATAGTCGAATGGATCGAGAATTACTGAGTATGAAATATGTGAGTAGCAACCAATCCTCTCTAGTCACTGGACAGCTTTGCTGGTTCACGATGATGATAGCCTTTTAGTAAAACATGTTTTAGATTTAATTTCTCAGAGTAACTCACGAAGATTCGCCACGTCATTACAAGAACAAGAACTTCACACTGATGCCCAGCTAGTGAACTTGTCAAAATGGAATATAGTGCTTTGTCGAAATCTTTCTTGGCTAGAATTCCAGATGTGAAACGAATTCGACAAATCGATGCATTAGTAATGGTGTGGGTGTAGGTGTGGATGATGGTACGAATAAAAGTAACACCCGCACCCACATCCCACATCCCACATCCCACACCCGCACACCCATACCCCTACCCCTACACCCACACTTACACCTACACCCACACCCTTACTTTGGTCAAAGAAAATATGTCGTGTTAATTGTTAATATCTCCAAAATCTCATGAGAATTCATAAAACTGTGTAACTTCTTTTCTTATTCCATATGATCTTGACAACAGTAATTAATTATAGTTCTTATTTCATGTGAATAGATTTGAATTCCTTAGAGAAAAAAAAACTTTCTAAAATCTCAATAACTCGTGTTTCCATAGGAAGGAATGTTTCCGCTCATTCTTATTGATTTAATATTCGAGGTTTATTAAAGATGTGAACATCACAATGAATTTTATTACGTATGGAAAATTCTGTGTAACAGATAAAAAAATTAAGCAAGATCGTTTGAACTGAATTATACTAGTTTTTTACAATTCTCGTTGGAGAATCATTGATGCAACAAATACTATAGTTGCAGCCTATTGTGAAACTTTTTTTTTTCGAAATATCTAACTGTCATTTCACAATGTTTCATAATGAGAGCAATAAATTGTTGTCTCAAACTTGTGCACAATGTCTTGTGCAATATATGTGTGTGGTCGAGGAGAAGAGAAACATTCATACCCACACCAATATGTAACTGAGCCTGACTTGTGAGGATATGAGTGGGTGAAAATTAAAAGAAGATCGACTCATATCTCATCCACGTGCTAGAACCATTTTCGAGTTCAGTCGTAGGATATGAATCATTACTGTTACGACGAAACAATTCAAGTAAGATTCTTCCAACTGCATGAAATTTATCAGTATATGAACATCTTCAAATTTTCTTTTTTTTCTTGAAGCGTTTCATGATTAGGATAATAATAGTGTAAAAAGAAAAAATATTTGAAAAAGCAGGCAAGTCACTGTTGAGGCATTTTTTAATTATCGGCTCGATCGATGCCAATAAGTACATGTTGAATAAACATGTTCCATGATGAATCGCTCAATTCTAACTGTTTGCAATATATGCCATTACGTTGATTTGTTCGTTGATAGAATTCGATCGCTTTGTTTACTTGTTCGTTCATATTAGCAGGTAAATGGTTGAAAAGATGAACCTTCGAGATATAAAGAGACTAATCTAGAAAATGAGAGGGTCAAAATAAATTCAGCTCACCTTGATTTGTTCGATGTTAAACAATAATTGAAATGTATTCTGTTTTGACGCTTGTGTTTGAAGAACAAGCCAAATAAGAATAACGCCCGTGCCGATCAAACAAAGAATTTCATTTCGTATATTCAACGCTAACAAAACAAAATCCGCATATTTCTATACGCTAACAATAAACCATTCAATGTTACCCAATGAGTTAAAACCTTGTTCACGTAAGTAGTTTTCAAGACCATTGAAAGTATCAAAATCAATGTGAAATACATCAGCCAAGTCTTTATTCAATGTAAATGAACCATCCTATATTCGAATTAAATACAAAACAATAAATGTTTAATGAAATTCTAAAACAGTACGACTTTGGATTGAAGTTTGAAAAGCTCTTCAATGATGGTTGTGGTAGATTGAACATCTCTCAGTTTACTGAGAAATGAAGCACTAGTCGTTTGACCTAAATTCAAATACTATTGTTATAAATAACAATAATGAATAAATTACTACGTGAAGTGACAGGTTCACCGGAAAAATTGTGTATTAGAGATTCAGTTTGACCATCGAGCTAGCAAAAGATCAGAAAAGTAAGCAGTCGAACTCTGAAAATATGGCATAATACAAACCATGTATAATGGATCATTTGAGTTGCGATCATAAACTACAAAATAGCAATAATTAAATACCATTTACACTTTCAACACTCACGTGATTTAGCTGCAAAGCTTGGGTCACTGTTAACATATGTAATATGTCGTTCAATATCATCTCTTGTCAATCCTACATAAATAGAAATAGGATTTAATTACGATATCAAACAGTTATATAATTATTGTACTTTGTTGACCATTGGGTGTGACAGTAAAGGAAGCTTTGGCACCTGAACGTGCTTCTTCAGCATCGACACGAAGTATACCATTAGCATCAATATCCATGCGAATAGAGATTTCGAGTGTCTGAGCAGCATAATTGCTTGTTAGGCCAGAAAGACTAAACTCGCCCAAGAGACTCTACAATAGAAAAAGCTACCGAAAAAAATGTTGAATTTCGGATACTACACACATTGTGTTTTGTATGATTATGCTCGCCTTCAAATATACGAATGGTAGCTGTTGTTTGATAGGCATAAGCATTTGTGAACAATGAATAGAATTGTGTACGTGTTGGAATTGTTGTATTACGACGAATAAGTGTGTGCATTTGACCATGAATATCTTCAATGCCAAGACCAAGTGGACAGACATCGAGAAGGAGGAGATCACATATAGATGTCTCGGATGTTGGCACTTCTTTCATTCTTGGTTGAATGCTAAATTTAGGTGATTAATATCGGGTGTCCCAGGAATAATGAGCCTCCCAGTATTTTTAAGATTTCCTGTCTATTATCACTGTAAGTAAAGCTCTCATTATTATCAAAAGATAGCGCTTAAAATTCTCTACAAAACCATAGATGACTAGGCTCAAAAATAGTTTTAGGTATATTTGAAAAAAGACGAAAACTAAAGATATACAAAAAGCTGTAAAATGTAAATAACGAATGTTCCATAANGTAACCTTTACATTTTATTTCTCCTCTTCTCATTTCCTTTTCGCACCTTTCATCTAAACATTTAGCAAAATTATATCCTTCATTGTGAAGAAATAAATATCTACCTTTTTTTCAGAATACTTATAAGATATTTTACTTTGTTTACGTATTCAAAAAGACGATTCTTAAAAACATCAGCTTCTTTTTTTGTGAGACACTACATTATGTCATTCTGTACAATACGTGAACGTAAAGATTCTTGTGACTTTTGCTGATAGATTTGAAGCGAGCTAAAAAGAAAGGTGTATGACAGTCTATAGTTTCTTACTGTCCAGAATTCGTATTTTTCTTCAGCTAAACAACAACCGCATTTCGCAGACGTTTTATTCTTTCCATTTTTTTTCTACCATAAAGATGCTTACTTTATCTAGATGATAGTATTCAGACATGAGTTTTTGTACATTTGATTTGATTTAGATAATAAATGTATTTTTTAAAGCATTGGCATCGATGTCAAAGTGAGAAACTACAATATCTGATAAATCTTTCTTTTTTGACTATTGACAGAATATCTGGACGCATGTTTTGAAAAATGTAAGATTTTATCATTTACATTCGTGGAGATATATGGAGAATAAATTATTTTGCAAACATTCCGAGACACCAGATATTTGTTTTACGTTCTCTCGTAAATGAAGATTTTTTTATTTTTTCGATCATTCTTCTCCGAATACTCTTCTCTATAAATCGGATGAAAGCATCCTCATATGGCCGAAACTTGCACTATTTTCCGTTGCAATCTGCTGATAAGGATGATAATGGTTGTAGTTGAATTGAACATAAATTAATGAAGAAGAAGAGAGATGACATTCTTTTAATGACCTGACGATTTAGGGCAGATCTTCGATCCTCCCAATAACATTTGTTATAATCCATTCAAGTTTGTAGGTACTGAAAGATGTAAAAACGATTTGAGATTTTTTCGGAAACAAAGAATTCTTTTGAATTCACTGAGCTTTATTGTTTTTTACAAAACAGTGCCAGATAAATTGAATAAGATTTATATCATGCATGTCGAGCAATCCCTAAGCCTCTCAAATAACGATGAGAATATGAAAATCAAAAAGAAGATATCGGAATGCTATTTCTGTGATTCACAATACTGGATGG
The DNA here is from genome assembly GCA_905329745.1 of Rotaria sp. Silwood2. Taxonomy (NCBI): domain Eukaryota; kingdom Metazoa; phylum Rotifera; class Eurotatoria; order Philodinida; family Philodinidae; genus Rotaria; species Rotaria sp. Silwood2. The sequence goes on along the minus strand of CAJNSZ010000344.1, from coordinate 29,425 downwards.
TTTGCGAAACTTTTTCTCGGAAGTGCAAGGGTTTTCTGAAGATTCGGAAACCCTTCAAGATTTCTGAGATATATTCGGAAACCATGCTTGATTTTTTGGAAACGTTTCCACCGTTTCTGGTGCCCAGAAATTCAAAAACGTTTTTGAGAAGGTTTTTAAATCACAAGCGGTTTTCGGAAATTGCACCAAGGTTTTTGAGAATACGGTTGAGGGTTTCCAGACCTATGTTTTGAAAATCCATAGATTTCGAAGCATCCGGAAACTCAGAAGCTATTTTCAGAAACCTATCGTGAATTCAAGAAACCGTTTCGCATGTCTTCAGGGATTTTCGAAAGGATTTTCGAACGGGTTTTAACTTTGGAGAAAACGTTGTTTTATTATGTATGCTATGTTCTTTGCAAATAGAAGAGTTATTTGTTGCTCTTGACTGCCATTCGCATTCTGCTTGCTGGTGAATATTTGCAGCAATATCTATGCATAAGTATAACATAGAAAAGGATTAAACTTCCCAAACATAAATGAAACTTAAGAACAGCTTACTGAAAAACGCACTGCAACTAGGTTGAAACATTAATCTAACAGTGGACCATGCATGTCTTTATGAAATTATAAATGAGAATAGCTATATATGTCAATTGATGATTTTACATAGATGCACGTACAGTAGTCAACATATACACGTGCAACCGTTCTTCATATGTATTACTAGTCTCTCTTTCGAGACAATATAAATGTGGAAGGAAACATTCTAATCATGAAAAAAATTAAAACATATCCAATCAAATATTCGATACGTTTAAATATATCCCCCTGGCCAGAAATAGTTAGACTCGGTATTTTGAATAAATTATCACTATAAATCAACATTTTGGAGAAAGTAATTATAGATTCTGATAACCCATCAAATCCTCTACAAATCTCTATAAACATCTTTTGAATTGCGTTTGTTCTCGGAAAAAAAATTCAAGCTCAACAAAGGCACCCTCATCGTTAGATTCCCCAGAAGTGCATTTTTTGTTTCTTCATCTATTTCAAATTTATTTTGAATATAGGAACATGTTATTACAAAAGTAAGTATGTATTCTGAAAGAGCGTGAAATTCTCTATCATCCTATGTATTTATGTCTTGTTTTGCATTTATTTGTTGCAACAAATACATGAAAGACAAGACATAAACATATAGGATGATAGAGAATTTCACGCGCTTTCAGAATACATACTTACTTTTGTAATAATATGTTCCTATATTCAAAATAAATTTGAAATACAAGTAGATAAAGAAACAAAAAATGCATTTCTCGGAAATCTAACGATGAGGGTGCCTTTGTTGAGCTTGAATTTTTTTTCCGAGAACAAACGCAATTCAAAAGATATTTATAGAGAATTTGATGGGCTATCAGAATCTATAATTACTTTCTCCAAAATGTTGATTTATACTGATAATTTATTCAAAATACCGAGTCTAACTATTTCTGGCCAAGGGGATATATCATCATTCATCTACAGAAGATTTCAATTTCAATGATAACTGAGACATTACGTAGTATAGTACAGTTGGTTTTCGATGATGTCCTAAATATTAATCTTTTGGTTCTATGTTCTTATTATAATCGATTCAAATTCATCAATGACGTCTTCAATGCACCCATCCACTACTAAGCAAGAAAAATTAGATTTTGCTTGATGTCTACAATAGATCTCTATGTACATGAATTCTCGATTTTTAAGTTCAATATTTTGCCGATGAGTTGACCATAAAAAGAATATTTTCACCGATGCAACTTCCATCTCGACCGGTGTACCTATGTAGAACAGATGATTTCATGTTAATTGGAAATATAAATGGCGTTCACGTATCCTGAAGGAAACAGAAGTAATTTCAAACAATTTGTACATGAACGCGTAAATATGAAAAGAACAATGTCTTTCACACCAACGAGAACAGATACTACACTGCGATGGTGTGAGTGTGGGTGTGGGTGTGTGTGAAGCTTCTTCTTCCGTACCCACATAGTCACAGTCATGCCCCAAATCTCATTTTGTATTCGAATTCCTGACCTTCTAAATGCATGAGATCGCTGTTTTCATATAGAAATCGGCATGATTAATACGTATTTTATCGATTATATGATACTGAACTTTTGGCTCAAACGGTCACGACTCTTATAACTTGTTGATGTGAAATCTGTGGATCACACGTTTTGAATAATGCAGTGCTGTAACAGCAGTTTTCACTGCAATTTCTATTGATATCAGTGCGCCTCACTTAGGAGTAGGTGCTGCGCAGTATGTAGAAAAGAGATGGCATCGCATACCCTTTATTACTACTAAAGGATGGTTACCTGCCAAGAACAGAGGAATAAGTTTTAATGGGTTGAAATTGCTATTTTAAAGTGAATGACAATGCTTGAGATGAGTCATACTATCATGGAAAGTTCAGCGGTATCGAAAGCTATACTGGTGTTATTGGAACTGAATGATAAATAAAACTTTGAAAACCTATGAAAATGTTACTTTCTCCAGCCAAATCGAATGATACTGAAATCATAAAGTATTTATTCAATTTTGTTAGATGCGAAAACAGTTAGAGCATTTTTCTATTATTGATAAAAATACATTTCACTGAATTGAAGTCGAATGACGAATTTGAAACTCTTTATCGCGAGAATCATTTGACATTAATTGAGTATATTTAAATACATATGTCACTATCTTTATAATGATATATATATTTGTGCTGACATCAGTAATCGGTCGATTGATCACAATATACACCAATCACATGTTTTACAAGAAGTCTTTCTACAGTATAGTTTTTTTGTGAATGAAATGTTCTTGCTTCTCTTTAAAACAGACTAGCTTTGTGAGAATAATACTTCTATGGTTTAGATGCAACTGATTGGAATGAGCAAAGTACAGACGTTACTCAACAAAATCACCCAAGATTTGCGGAAAAAAACCTATTCGTACTTATTCATAGATATCACATGTGATTCTATGTCCTTTTGCATGGTAGTATGGACTCTATGCGTCACACGAGGACGGCAAAACAGCAGAAAACGAAAGAAAGAAAGGTGACATGTGCAGATAGGCATTAATATTTATCATCAGGCACTCACGATTGCCACTTTTTTTATTCAGCGCGTTGTTATAATGGTGACTCTTCTGTTGTTTTTTTCCGTTATTATATTGATGGTTTATATTAAATTGAAATATTTTACACTTCGTGGTCCAATACCTGGCTTGTCTCCACATTTCATTTTTGGAAACCTTATTCAATCGGGTTTATTATTAGGCAAGAGATCAGCATCTGATGTCTGTATATCGTTCAAGGAACGTTTCGGTGATACTTATCAATATTGGCTTGGTTTTATGCGTTTCATTGCTGTCCATGATATTGATGATGTTCAGTACGTTCTTACGCATCGAAATATTTACGATCAAGGGCAAGTATTTTTAGAAAAATTTAGCCTTTTTGTTCCTGAGAGTATCATTTGTAACATAGGTATCGCTTATTACACTAGTAATAACAAATATTTATTCATTTTTGTTGCTAGGTTTCAAATTCAAACGACACGGTGCTCTTACTATGCCGTTATTTCGTCGTAGCAAAATTATTTCGAATATTAACACAGTTGTTGATGGTACTGACAAACTATTAGATAGATGGCGTGCTAGACCACATGATCAGGTGAATACAGATGTTGTTGAACAGTGTCAAAATCTTCTTCTTGAAATATTTGGATTAATTGCTTTTGATTATAATTTGGAGACAGTTGATAGTAAATATTCCAGCAATAATAACGAACTGACCAAAGCCCTACTCGATATGATGAGTACATTTAAAATGGCTCTATATGCACCTAGTTTTGTATCAATTATCTATATGAAGTTGAATACTCGATTTCAACGAGCAAGAGCAACAGTCGAACGACATTTTAATAAAATGATCGAACAAGAGTTGGCTGAAAGTCCAGATTCGAGAGCACAACGAAAGAAAACTTCTTTAATCGCATCACTTGTTAATTCATTACAACCCGATGAAAAAGCTGAAGCAAAAAAAAAAGAGGAAGATAAAAGAGGTAAAATTGATTCGTTACAACCCTGATTTGATTCATCGTTTCTAATAATTTGTCGTGTATTTGCATGCTGAATTTTCTTTTTGGAAAGATAACACCTCTTTTATGATGCAGCTACATTTTTCGTGTCTTCTAAACGCCATCGACTGATTTATGAATCGAAAATTTCAAGATCTATTGAGTTTTTGTTATGGGCAAAGTTGTTTTGCACTAAAATTCTACAGAACAAATGCTCATACACATGTTTCTCACAGCATTTTGTGTCTTTGCTACACTAGCATGATATCTATAGCATGACGAAGACATGAACTTTTCTGTCTGATTGTTAATAGAGCTGAGATCTTCGGAATAGGCCACTAAATGAAATAACAGTTCGAAAACGTCAAAAGAGAAAGTAATACGCTACTGTTTTAGTGACAAGAGCCATATTTTAGTGATAGGGATAGCAATATGGAGCCCTTCGAAGCAAGTTTTCTTCTAATCTGTTTGTTTCCTAAACTTCTCACTTATCTATCTGAAAAGTATGAACTTGACTAGTTGATACTTTTGTGGAACTCACATATATTTTCGAAGAAAATAGTGAGTGTAAGTTTTAAATCGAGGTTTTGCGGCTCCCCCCACCCCTCATCCCCCCATAGGCCCCCACCATTACAGGCCATAGCAACGGAACCCCCCCCCCATTACAGACCTTAGCAATCAACAAAAAAGGTGTAAGACTTTCCATAATTTTTTTTGGAAAATTGATCAAGTTATAATTCTGAAAAATGATGAATATCATTATTTGTGACTTGATTAATATATATGATAGTGTGCAAGATCTGCTGCAGATATCATAGATCTGTGAAACACGCTCATTTGTCAATCAATTCAATGATTCTAATAATAAGAATGATAAATTAAGAAAAACGAATTTAAAAAAATGAAAAATAATGAGCGAATAGCAACAATGAAAACAAAAAATTGGACGCCCATAGAAAAAAAATTATAAAAATGTGTTCGAAACGCAGAAATTAGAGAAGTTTTTACTTCAATGATTGATTATCCTGCAAAACAATTATAGCTTACGAGAGATTTTTCATTTTACTATTTTTTGTATTAGTTTAATCAGGCTAGAGAGCATATGTGAGTTCCACATTTTAGCCCCAAATGGGCTGCGCTGATAAGCTTTTCATAAAAAACTTGTTCATAAATGCCACCACTACCGAAGATGTGGGTATGACTTATAGAAGTGGAATGTGGAATGTGGAACTTACTACTTTCACACCCACACTCTTGGTCGTTCTTGCTTCTATTTGCATATGATTAGATTTTGTTAGACTGTACACAATTGCGCATCCAAAAACAGATAAACATTTGTTATCTTTTAGTTGCTGAAATCAAACAGATCAAAAGTCAAAACTATTATTCATCGAATAATCTTGTAGATTTTCTTTAGATTTCATCTACGAAGGATTTTCAATGAGAGTATGAAAAGATTGCATAATTTTCCATGAATGAACTTGAATTCTTCCTAATAATATATAGATATATATTGTCCTGGTCAATATATCTAATGTAAGTTTTGTTACACTTGTCTACTTTGCAGCGATCTCTACCTTTACTACATATTGAAGTCATGCGGTTTGATTTCTACTATTCTTTTATTGATAGGTCTTTCACGAAAGGAAGTTTTTGATGAAGTACTCACGCTTTTGATTGCTGGTTATGAAACGACATCTACTGCTCTTGCTTGGTCTATTTATCATCTAAGTAAACAGCCAAGAGTTCAGCAAAAAATCAAGGCAGAACTAACGGAGAATAATCGTGGTCAACATTTATCATTGGATTATCTTGATTCCCTCATTTAATAGCTTTTCAAAAATGATATCATCAATCACAAAAGAATGAATGAACTCTCAAGTAGATGATACTCTCGAGAATTTATATTTACATTTATTGATATGACTACATCATGCTATGGTAACATTTAATGATGAAGAATTAATATGATTCATACAGTTACTTTAGTAAGCAACAGTCAATGATCAGTTTGCAATTACTTGATAAAATAATAATAGCTTCTATTCTCTAGTGACAGTTTATGCCGAAATTACCATTAGTCCGATAAATAGTTTACGCAAATATTCATTCGGAGAAGTTACTTTTCGTTCATTCTTTTAGCGTTTTCTAGTAGCTGAGAAAAACTCTAGTACCATAAAACAAGATCGCAATGATTTCTCTTAGTATGACTGTATGCCGATTGATTCACTCCTTCAATCATTATATTATATGCTAAAATAATCAGGTCCTAATGACATTTGTGACATTAAAATTGATTTTATACATGAATCTGAATATCTGAATAATAGCTTTTGTTTAATTCTTCATTGTCTATCAACGCATTCATATCATGAAAAGTTCAATTGATAGACTGTTAGCGTGTAAGAATTCGAATTATTGGAAACAAATTAGAATGTTTGGTTTTTTACATGAAAAATAACGATATTAAAATATAGAACTCACCTAATTCTTCATCAGCTCAATCGAAATAGGGTCGTCATGAAATTTTGTTTTTTTCACGCCTACAATTTAAATACTCTAATCACAATTTTGTCTGCACTTGGTCTATAGATTTTCTTAGAAATAATCTGTCTATCAAAGATAGTTCACAATTATTTTTCGATGCAAAATGAACACACATCCAGAAATATCCCCGATGAATTAAAAAAAGAGTTGGTAAGCAAGGGTCTTTGATATTATGAGAGATAAAACATGAGTATGAATTACAACAATGAACGCATTATTTGTAAATTATCCCTTATTTGGATTGTTTTATCAATGAAGTACTTCGTTATTCTCCAACGATTGACTCAACATGTCGTTCAGTCACTGTCGACGACTGTCTTCCTAAAAGTGGTACTCGACTTTACAAAGGTGACCAAGTACTGATTCCAACATCCTCTCTCGCTCGAGATAGGCGTCATTGGAAAATCGATCCTGAATTATTCTATCCAGAAAGATTTCTTAATGAAGATAAAAATCATCATCCATATGCATTTCTACCATTCGGAGGTGGTCATCGTCAATGTCTTGGACGAGAATTAGCTCTATTCGAACTAAAAGTAATTATAGCTCGTATGTTACAACAAATAACAATTGGTGATGGTGGCCCTGAAGTAAATTCAGGTGGATTTATTCAGAAACTAACTCTTATACCTAAACATGTCGGAGTCACTATTGAATTTCATTGATGCAAGAAAATCAGTATTCTTTCTTATAACTTCAACTTGGTAGTCCTCTTAATGAAAAGACAAGTTACATGATATATTGATCAAAGAATAATGTATTGATAAAAAGTTTTAGCACTTGAAATAGATTCACATTAGATGATTTATGAAAGGAAAAAATCAACGATGTTCTTTACTTGTAGAGATTCCGGATATCAAAACAATTATTCGAATACGTATTTCTTTTTCGATTCAGCTTTGAAACCTGTGATCTCTCTTGAAATATCTTGGCGATATAGACCAGCATGTGTGGAATATTTTAATATCAGATTTAATAGTATGAGTTTCTTTCCATCAATTTCTATGCAATGTGATTCGAGTCCATCAAACTATTCGATTGAGATATGAATGAATTCTGTTAGAATGACTAACAGTTTGACTTGGGCACTATCTTATTATTTTCTCGAACTTAATTGAGTCAGAAAAAGCACTACATTATTGCCACATCTCATCATTATCGCGAACAATAATTTTAATAAACTGATGTACTGAAAAGAAACCACTCTCAACGGAATTGATTTGTTTCAATTGGTAAGATGTTATAGTATTAAACAACGAGAAATGTTTCTAACTTAGGAAAAAGAAAAACTTTTCCCCCTGCTCGAGTGTTTATCAGTTGTGTGGTCCTTCGAGCTAAGTATTGAGAATGTTGTGGGTGTGAATGTAGAATGGGTGTGGGTGTCGGTGTGGGTGGATATGGTTTTCGGCGTGCGCGTATGAGGTCCAATCACCACAACCACAACCACACACCCAGACCTACACCCACTCTCACACGCACATCCCACACCCCACTCACATCCACACCCATACACATAGCCATGCACATTCGGAGTAGGCCCAACATACATAGTCCTTATCCTCATCGTTGTTCAACAGTAGGAATCGAATGCCGACCTATAGCATGTGTAAGAACCAAAAGAAACCGATGATCGTACGCTATTTATGGTCAATTAATTTCTTCACATACATAGAAGATACGCTCACACTTCAGCGGATCAGTAAAATATGTAAATTTTCAGGCGTATACTCCCATTTTAAGATCGAATACACATTCTAGCACTAACGGTATTCGGGCTCGTGCCATTATAGGAATTGGTATCAATTATGATAATGCCATTGGAATCAGGCTTCAATCGTTACATCTAAATGATGAGGGTGTGGGTGTGGGTGTGGGTGAGGGTGTGGGTGTGGGTGTGGGGGGGGGTGTGGGGTGTGGGGGGGGGTGGGGGGTGTGGGTGGNAATTAATATTTTTCAATAATTTTTCAATAGATTCTTCTATTGACAAGCGATAATTTTCTTTACTAACTTCACTATCAGTACCATTGTTATCAGTTGATGATAAGGATGATCGATGATTATCAAGTCGGTTTGATCGTGCTTGAGATAATACTTGAAATTTTTTCTTTTTGACAATAAATTGAGCTGATTTTAACAAAGACACGAGTTTAGCTTTTGTTTCAACTTTTAAAGTTATAGATTCTTGAGATATATTACAAATCTCGTTTTTCAAATTAGCTAATTCACTTATAGAATGTTCATCATTAGGTTTTTCAAAGAAATTGATTAATTGATGTTCATCAACCTGACTAAGAATTTTATAACGATCAATATCATGATATTTTAAGATTTTTGCAACAGCTATTCCATATCGTTCTTCAATATGTTCAAAAAAAACGTTCATTTGATAGGTCGATTAATTGATCAATTTCAATATCAATATTATCCATTATTCAATTAAATAAAATGTAACAAGTGAAAAAACAACAATTTTGTAATTTAATCAAAATGTAAATCAATATAAGAATTGATAATTCACTAGTTATTTTTTTTATTTCTTATTTTTGTATATCAATTATATGTCAAAAAACCGTTACCGTCGGATAGAAGATCCATTCGACAGTTGCATAAGCAATTGAATTCAAGAAAGTTGCATAAGCAATTGAATTCAAGAAAGTTGCGAATACGTTCAGATGTCGCACGATTATGTATGATTGATGGATATTGGCTAGATGAAAACAGTTGTACCACCATATTTGAACTCTACCTGTTTGACTGAAAAGTTGAACTTAATGATTGCAACTCGTTAAAAGATGATTATTTACTTTCGACAAATAATAAAGACTTTGTATCCTTTACTTATAACTAAGTAGAAAAATGAGTTTGACCATTGACAATTCTCTCAGTTAGTGATAATTTCACAAGTTATTGAAAACTATTTTGGAAATTTTGAAAATATGCTTGTACATTCAATAGCAATATGCGGCAGTATATCAATTAAATATTTTCCACCTGCTAATTTATGACGTGAGATGTTATATTGTATTCTGTATTATCTTCTTTGAAAAAAAAATGATGCACTTGATTTTGAGATTTTTCGAAATATATTATACATGATCAATTCATTATTGATGTTGTTTTCACTCATTTCACTTAACATACCTATCATTTTGCATCATTTAAATCAGATTCGTTGATTGTTTTTATTGAAATAGTTGAACTATTTTAGAAAAAAATGGATTCATAACATATTTTCCCAATTAATTCTGTACATAAAATATAGTCACTGAAAGATTATATTTGCAAAGAAGTTGTACGACAGCCTCGATTGTTTAAAGCGAGATTGTGCAACACTTTTATATCCAATCGTTATCGGTAGATTCTAATAATGGATATGATTAGCAGAATGAAAAATATCAACATCTATAGTTTGATAGAATATTGTTTTCAAAAAACCCTTGTTGCATGTGTATGCCATAATTTTAAAAAATGTTATGCTTAAAGGAAAGCCATGATACTGATATGAAAAACGATTTAGAGTTTGACATACTTCATCGTACTCTCCTAATACTTCCCTGTACTCCCTCAATACTCCCTTGTACTCCCTGATACTTCCTAGTACTCTCTCGATACTTCCTCGATACTTCCTCGGTACTCCCTCGATACTCCCTCGGTACTTCCCCGTACTCCCTCGTACTCCCTCGGTACTTCGAAGTACGGAAGTCTCGCTTTCTCCCTCTTGTGTACAATACTAATTATGTAAAATGTTAGAATGTCAAATTATCAACGTTTTCTTAATTTAATAAGATTTAAATAATAAATGTTGATCCATGTAACGCTAAAATCAATAAAGAGAAAATATTTATATTTAAAATGTGTTTTCTCCGAAGCTTTCTTTCTACTGATATTATATTCGACGACATTACTGGCCCCTTTCAGGATCATTGAACACAAGGGATCAACTCAATCAAATATAGACATTTGATTCGATCTGAATTCAATTGCACGGAATCTTATGACAATCGGAAAAAAAGGGGTCACTGTCAGTTTTTTCCAGTTTGCATCCGGCATGAGTAAACATTTTACTGAACCCAGACAAGTAATAAAAAAAGAAAAAGAACTATACATACATGCAAAGCAAAATGAACAAAAGCAAAAAAATATTGTTTAATAATAAAAGTTATTTTCATCCCATAGTTTGTTTCTATTAATTTTTCATTGTAATTTACACACGTTTGTTTTCATTTATGTGACAGAGGAAAAATCAACGGAGAAAAAGAAGGAGGGAAGAGATGAAAGAAAAAAACAGATTTGTCAACATAATTTGTTTTTACTTCTCCGACATTCAGCCTGAAGGAAGATATGCCAAGAAAAGCGTTTTTTAATCTTTTCTATTTGTTCTACAATATGCACATTATTTACATTGATCTTCTCTTAGCTATGGATAACTTTGCTTTGAGAATGACAGGATTACTTATTCAGATTTTCAAATAAAATATTTTTTTTTGCCTTGTCATTCGCAATACGCATTATATTTGATGCATTTTCACCTTGACGACGCAACACATTCTCTATCCATTTGGAAGTAATAAAAAATCCCCGTGGCAGAATTATACTCATGCAATGGGAGACCTGCAAGACAAAGTCACGGACAGTCTGTCTTCAACACGAGATGGACGAGCAAATCGGGATGATTCCTAAGCCATTTTTTATATGTTTTATCTTGGTCATTGTCTTTGATTTGCGTGCTCACTTCATTGAGAGAGACAACAGAATTGTGGAAAGTCCAAATAAAACTATCGATAGCTTGAAGATCACTATCGGATTTAATACAATGCCATCGAACTGGATGTGAAGAAGGTAGAACTGAATTTATATAATCTAGTATTGCACGAAAAAAAGAATATCCACGACAATGAAGAATAAGAGGCAGACCTGTATGACGAGCTATAAGGACCTGTTCCTCGGATGCAATTTTCTGATCCGCTCTGTGAAAATGAGCTGGTTTCATCGAGACCAGTTTCACCAACACCGACAACTTGTCGTCCTGATATTGAAAATTCTCTATTTTAAAGGATATTTTTTAGATGACTAAGCCGTGGATAAAGGTTCCGTTCATTAAGAAACTTTGGATGCATACCAAATGTTTCAAAAATATGAACATTGCGATAAGATATTGGAAAAACATTGTTCCAATTTTGAAACTTATGTTTGTTCGATATCATGAAAATTTTTCGGATGTTTGAGGGGGAGGCAGATTGAAAAAGAAGGATATTTGTTCGAGAAGTCGTCCAAGTGACAATGAGCATGAATAATATGTGTGTTTATTGTTAAATGGGTTTGTACTTGACATACACACGATTCGTATAGGCTCTTGAAGCAAAGCTGACTATTCATTTTGATCAACAGGAAAATAAAAGCGAAAAATAGGTTCAGACTTGAAAAAGTCTAAGCAAGCAAATAATAAAAGTAAAAAATAACGTTTATGTAAACATTTTGAGTAAAATAGATATTTTACTTGACGCAAAATAAAAAATATTTGATCTGATCAAGGATACTCTGTAGAAGGATTTTCCTGTATAACAGGAAAATTAAAGAGACTCTTCATATCCGTAGCTATATATTTTATCGATAAATGTGCCGATGTCAAATAATATGTAACTGGGGTATACCCGATGGGTACCCAATTGAAATAGAGTTTGATTATTAAAAAATAGATTGATAAGACTGCATAATCAGGTGCGAATAAATTCCTACATACCGGCAATTACGGAGGGTATATGATTACGATATGAAATATTGTACTGATTGGATAAGTCTATTTGGTCTTAAAACTCTTCCAATGATTTTTCCTTGGTTTCACTTGGTAAGTATTTTGTGACATAAAGCATGGTACCTGATCACATTCTTCATTTTTTTCATCAATATTTTTTTCCTTCAGGTTCAGTGTCATTAGATGCCCATTCATTCAATCCATCTAGATTGAAAGAAGAACTTGAGTTCTCAACGAAATGATCATCCGCCTCGATATCAGCCTCACTCAACGCTCCTGTATGAGCATATCGACCCATGGCAATGCGATCACTTGGATCTGGAAAATTCATTTCAAGTCGACGATAAAAGATTCGTATCATTGTTCTTAATGTTTTTTAGCTCTGTTACTGGATGAAAAGCAGAGAAAGGAGAGAAGATCATTCGATTTCTCGACTCCTTGTATGTCATACGATGGTAGGCTTTCATTTTTATCTTGTTCAGCTAAATGACTACCAAGCAAACGCACATTCGGCGTACACATCGTGCGCAAGCCTGATTGACGACACTCTTTCACGAAAGATTTAGCAACATCAGCCAAAACATCGGTTCTCATTTCTTTCTTTGTCTTGACGAGCTCAATGATCAGTTTAAATTTTTGAATCAAGCTTTTTGCATTTTTACAAATTCTTTCATTTTGAATCCGTTGTTCATAAGGAAATGAGGTAGAAAAGAAAACTTCCTGCAGATGACCTGAAAAACGACCACAAGATGTAATCGTTTTTGCATTACTCTCTACTTCAATTTTGAAGAAAAACCGCTTCCCAATTGTATCGTTAGCGTGGTCGTTGAGATTTTCAAATTTTTCTTTTAATATTTTTGTCTGCCTAGGTTCATATTCTCCTATTCGTAAAGCTTCAGCAAGAATATCGCTTAAGAGAGTATCAAAAATTCTCAGTCGCATGTGAAGACTATCGATAACGAAATCGCTGAACTCAAATAGATTGTCAGAAAAAGGTTCAGATTGGTAGCCAAGCTCGTTATTCGAACTGGTCTTTGCCTTTTTTCACTAAACAAACAGTTTTCTTTTTGAGATTTCGAGCTCCAAGAGTCGGATCGTACACGGAAGTGGGGTTCACGATGATTTTTTCTTTTTTCTTTCTTCTATTTGTCCCTATTCCTATCCAAGGGTGTTGGTGTGGTTATGAGTGTGGGTGTGGGTGTGGGTAGAAAGTGATTCTTGTCTGAATTCACAGTCACATCCTCACCCGTAGCTACAGCCACCCACACGCACGCCGACACCCACACCTACACCCATCCACACCCACACTCCACCCATACTCACACACCACGCCCACCACACCTACACCAATCAACATCTATTTTCATGTTTTATTGCTGGAGAAACTTGAAAAATGATTCCATATTAAACATACCTTTACGTTAACAAACTTTATACCAAGAGGGGTCCAAAATGACTAAAAAACTCATTACATGGTTTCCAATCGACCCCATACGCTGCCTTTGAGATTGAACCATTTTTCGATGCCATTTTTATTGCTTGCCTGGTAATCATGTTTTGTTAAAACTAAATTGTTATTATGATAGATACTGCGTTGTCTATTTATAAGTGTGATGTCAGCTTTTCTTTTCTTTGTTGACACTCATGGACAAACTCTACGTAGTTTCAACTGAAAATATGGTTGTCAACAACAAACGAAAGAGAAAAATTGCAACAACATTATTAACTGCATTATTATTCTGTCCAACTTACATTTGCTTTTCATCTATGCAATCACTTGAGACTTTTCTCTTATATTGACAAGAACGAAAAAGACAACATAGACTTTGCCAGTTCGACAATTTTTATTATGGTTACAATGGACATAATGAAAGTGTGAACAAAACAAGAAAAAAGTAAAATCTATTTTTATTGAAGTGACAAGAATATTACCCTAAATATTCGCGTATCTACTCTCAACGACAAGCAAGATATGTAGGTTTGTATGATGGAGAATATTGTTTTTGCGATGGCTTGATATCGAAAAACCAAATTTTTTTATGTTTCTAGATAATATTTACAATAATTAATTTTCACTTCAAAAATAATCACAAGCAATACAATATTTTATATTTCCATGTAGTTTCCATTAACTAGATATCCTAGTTTATTAACTAGACATATTGCAATCATCTTGCTATTGAATAACTAAATCCTGAATAAATTTACAAATTCTATATTATGAAAATATATTTTTGAGTTATTTCCTAGTTCGACGATAGGTATCCACTACATTGGATAGAATAAAAATATTTTCGAAAAGTAAAAGTTTGATAAGAAACATATTGAAAAGAAAAGTTTGATAAGAAACATATTGAAAAGAAAAGTATGAAAAGAAAAACAGCGAAATAGGGAAATATTAGTCAAAATTTATCGAAATTGGATTATCGACCAATTTAAATAAGTATACTATAAATATCTAATTCATCTTGAGATATCATTGGATTCGACATAATTTTCTCAATATTTTATTATTTTTACGTTTTTTCGATCACCCTTTATTATCAACTCAAAAATAAATGAAATATGTCAAGAATTAAGTTCATGATTTATGAATAAAAGCTTGCAATTTGCTTCTATGATCAACAAAAACATCAGTTGATTTAGTTCAAATATGATATAGATATCACAAAAAAAAAAAAAATCTTTATTTTAATCACCAAATAGAAGGTGCTCGCCAAACATCGTCTATTTATTTATTTTTTCTTAAGTCAAAACAAAGATCTACAGGTACAATCACATCCATCCATATTAATTTGAAATGTCCAATGTTGATAGATTCTCTAAGACTATGTAGTCCATCAAAATTTTTGCTTGGCTTCAGCAAAAAACAAAACAAGTACACAAAATCATACAGAGTTTTATGTTTTACTTCTCTATGCTATTGAAAATGAGATCGAAGAGCGTGGCAGATTTATAATTCTACTACGACGGTGTACTTTGCTAGAAAAAAGCATCAAAACTTTGATCGATAAGATCTTGTAATAGTTTAAGGGTTATCAAATTGTATCTATTAAATTTTGCCATACCATGTACTCTTTTAATAGTTCTAATTCTAATTTGAGTCGAAATTTATAATACAATGAACTATTTCAATAGCATAATCATTCCTTGTATTAACATTTTCAGTGAAAAAGAATTCATGGTTTATTTTTGGATGCTAATGCTATACTTGAGTGTGAAAATTACATTTACATTCAGACTCATATTAGACAAATACTACTATATTCATGTTTTTCTTGAATAAAACAAATTTCGTCGTGAGGTTGTATAAGTGGAGCTCACAGAATAAATATAATATCATTCAGAATTTTGCTGAAATGATGCTCGAGATATTTACAACACGAATCTTTATTTCTTTATTCAAAATTTGTAAATATACAACAGTATTACAATAGCGCATATCACATGACTTTGCACAATTACAGAATTTTCTTCTGCAAATAAAAAAGATATTGACCGTAACGCTGATTTCAAGATTCTCTTGCATTGCTTCTGAAAAAACAATTGAAACAAACAAAAAAGATCAACAACGAAAAGTACATTAACAACGAATGAGCTACAGAAACAAAAGCACACAAAAAAGTAATTTTTATTATTGTTGTCATCAAGGTTCTCTTTTCTTCTTTCACTCGTGTCTGTACAGTGAGCAACAATTTTTGTAGATTTTGTTGACATATCATCAAGAGCTTTTTTTTGTCATTGCCTATCTCTGGCTGTCAATGGAGTTGACGCCTTTAAATCAATAACAATTCATTGAATCAACTCGACACTGTTCATAACATTACATTCATTTTATCCCTTCATGGTCATCGATTCACCTAATCATACAAAACAGCATCTAATGTCGAGAAAGGCTAACTCTTACATTTATCCAATAGCTGTCTATTTGTGCATTGATTGTATGACATACGTAGTTTTCTCGATGACATTTTTGTCTAGGATTATTTCCAAAGCCTTAAAAGTTCTTATATTATATGAAGGTTCTCTTCGTAGAAGGCAGCTATCATCTCTCATTTAAAAATGATCTTATGTGACAGTTTTTTACTGATGTTAGTAGAAGAAGTTGTACCAATATCCAGATCGTATTTCATGACATCTTCTAGTATTTAGGACTTTTTTGTTTAAAAATAATGATACATTCTATTATCTCAGCTAAAATTGATTCTTTATCTGTCATTCATGAATTTCTTTTTGTGGATTTCTGAATAATAGCTGACTTCTTTTTTATATATGTAGCTCCAGTGTCGGAGATATTTTTCTTCCATTTTTTAGTAGTCTGTCCTATATTATCCTTCTTTGCTTGTCTCCAATGTTAAAATTTTT